>JAZGTK010010389.1:0-16431 GCA_036877625.1 Ambastaia sidthimunki | reverse complement strand
ATTTATTTTGCACTCTCCGGGAGTCAAGAACAAATGCAAAGCAAAGATATCATTTACTGTCCCCATAAAGAACAGCATGTACATTATGAGAGGGCATGTCAGCTGTAATTTCTGCAGTTTCTGAGTTCTCTGGTCTGAAGTGAATGTCTAACTTTGCATATTAATACTATCAGTCATAACAATTCTCATTGATTTTCTTTCATTTTTTAGGACCAAACCGCATTAGTGGATCTTAACTTGCAGGAGGAATCCTTCAATGCAAACACAATTGTCACATTGGCTGAACTTCTCTTATTTTCTACTTGCGTCAAATCTGTGGCCCGTGGCAAATAGCTTTGGAACGAAAGGAGCTTTTAAAAGACGTGTTGGATTTCCCGAATGAAAGCTGTCGAGTGGCTAATGCATGCTGCCTGAATATCAAGTGAACGTAATGAAGTCATTTATCTGAGAGGAGCAAGTCTCCTGCTATTCCGCTGTGTTCATTAGTCTATCAGAGCCAAAGAAACAGCTCTTCGTGTGACTCTTACTGAATATAATAAGCATTTGCCAACAGAAACAGCAAACAGAAGAGCAAACGTTCAACTTCTGTCTAATGCCGTATGCCTAACAAGACCTTATCGCTACCTTAGAATTATAAGGTTCTATTTGCGTTTTGACCAGTTTTGAGATATTGAGGTTTAAAGTTTTTGCAGTGTAAATACCAAAACTGAACTCGTTGTTTTTTAAATAAAAAATAAAACACCTTTAATAGTGTCAATAAGTTATATTAGAGTAAGAATATGTCTATAACCCAGTTTTGACAAAAATGTCAGATTGAACCTTATAATTCTAAGGTAGCGTAATGGCAAAGAACACTCACATGATTTGTCTTGTTTGCATATACACGTTTTTCAAATTTGCCACACCCTTTAAACCTGCTAATCAAGCTTACACTGGTTGTGAGAGCTTGCAGAATAAGGACAAACTTACCATTTACAGTAAGAGAAACTTCCTTCTCTGCAGCGCCAACACGTGGGACCACCGCACGGCACACATACTTCCCAGCATCCTCTTGCCTGACAGCCTTCAGTGTCAGGATGTTCTCATTGCTTAGCACCTGCAGTCAAAGCGTTATAATAAGTGGAAGAGGAGCTAAATCAGAACTAGAAAATGGGCAGCCAGGCTTGATAAAAACCTTCTTCTCAATTATTAAAATCCAATTTGGGTCAAATGTGGAGAATTGTGTTAACACAGGAGATTGTAGGTGATAAACAACCAGGAGAGAATTGAGACCGGTTCATTTTCAGAAAGGCAAAGTTTTCACACATTGGTGCCAGCACAGGGACCAACCAAAAACACTATCAGTCGATGGGTAATAAGATTTTAGGTACTTCTGATGCTTTCTCTTGCCATTATAGTAGAGTACTGAATGTTAACACTGTTTGTTGACAGTCTGTTTAAAGATAAAAGACCAAAAAACAAGCTGTTTGGAAATAGACAGCATTGTACTAATGGACCAGATATATATTACAAGGAAAACCATTAATTGTAAGGAATAACCATTAAAATTAATAGATGATATATCCAAGAAAATGACAAAGATGTTGTTTAAGCAACAAAATGTAATGCAGTTTGTAGAATTGGCTTTAGACATTTTACTTCAAATATTAAAAATTGTTCACCCAACTATTAGTAATTTTGGGGCTTGACAGCCCTAGTCCCATTCACTTTCATTACATACAAAAGAGGATATTCAGAAAATCACCTTTTGTGTTCAATAGAAGAATGTTGTGCGGATATGGAATTTTCTGATCTCAGAGCAGCATTTGCAACTTACCACTCCAGAGCCCCTCTTCATCCATACTATTGTTAAAGAAGGGTTTCCTGTCCAGGCACAGTTAAACACAGCATCTGATCCCAGGTCAACCTGTAAAGACTGGGGCTCTGCAGCCATCCGAGGTCCAACTGAAAAAATAAATTACCAGCTTATAGCATGTATTCTGAGAAATAACATTTTGGATGAGTACCAGACCTAATTTATAGTGGGTCTTATTTGAAAGTTAGTTTAAATAGAACATTGGTAGGTATAATCTTATAATTATTGTGATGTTTGACAGGATTCTTTGCTTAACTATAAATACACAAAAACAACTCACAATAAACGTCCACGTTCCGACTGATGTTGGTGCTTCCTAGTGGGTTAGTAACCTCACAGGAAACTGGCTCTGTGAAGAACGAGTGGTCCACTATGACCTCATAGGTGTCTCCAGACACCTCCTTAATAACACTTCCTCCTTTTGCCCATCTACAAACAATAGATAGATATGAGATACAGTTGGAATTAAAAAAAAACTTTTAAAAGATGAGATAGTAATTAAGTAACTAAGTTAGTAATTGATTTTAGAAAGTGTGACATATTCCCGGAGAAACACCCTAATCCTGACTTCCAGTATATATATGCTTCAATTCTAAATTTGAAGCCTTCCTATCCGTCTTTCATTTAGTTTTCAAGATAATCTGATAAATACCTGTAAGTTCATTTCTTAATGTGTTATCAGATCCACAAGGCTGGAGAAATACATCAACCCTCTGTAAGTCTAACTTTCTTTATAATGGAACAAAAAGAGGCATCATTACCCTGCCAGACTTACTATCAACGAAAAGTGGAACCCAATTTAGAGGTTACCATGGCAATAACAGGAAAGCCCCACTTCTAATCCATCTGCTTCTATCATAGTCATCAATGAGGCATGATAGCTGCCTGTCCTTAGGTGGTTAGAGATAGACAGCAAGAAAGACAAGCACCTTCCCTAGGAGCCAATGTCTGCAAGCCTGCTTTTTAGAGCAAATGATGACAGTGTTATATGACAAATCACTGAAGTGAGATATCTCTGCATGCTTCAGCATGTGTCTTGCCTGGTTACTGAGTTAACAACACGTTCTTCCATTATAACCAGAATCGAGACAGTCTGGCAAAAACAAACCCCAAAATGACTAATAGAAATTGGCCCCCCTCCACACCAAGCAAATAACATAACTTCTAGAAACCAAAAGGACCTAACGTTAATAAATTGTCATCGCTCTCCCTGAGGAAATTTCGTTTATGTGAGAAGATACATCTTCAGGACATATTTTCTCCCGTACTGTTGAAGCAATGCCTCACACGCCAACCGTGTCACAGAGTCTGTCAGTAGATGGTTCCCTGTTGCCGTCTACGATGGGACAAATTTGAACAAGCCAAAGCCAATGGAGAACGGGTGTCACCGCCTGACACCTGGGTAAATATTTCAATAAACCGCTACATTCAATGGCAGTTAACTTCTCGCTGTGGAGAGTCTGAGAGAATCATTGCTTTACAAAGGCAGGTTTATATATCAGTGCATTCATAGCAGCTGGTTCGAATGGTGCCAAAACCCCACAATTCACCTGCTCAGTGGGAGAGAGCGCACAATTCATTACCTCTGCAGCTAACTCACACCATCTGTGGGTCCCAATAGAGTGTCATTTAAGCGATAACAGTCTCCCTCCTGACTAAATTAAAATAAGGGGGGAGAGGAGTTGTAATTGGCCCAGCTAGCTTGCTTGAGAATCATTGTTTCATGTTGTTAACATAAGCAGCTTAGAACACAGTCTGCTAAATCCGCACAGGCACACCTGTGCTTCTAAAAATATTCAAATCAGGACAGACGGGTGCATGTGTCGCCTTCATCCTCAACATAATTGCTCTGAGGGTGGAGAATATGCAACGCTGTGAAACTTTAGATTTGTGTGCAATTACAGCAGCAGTCACCTGCTATATGTCTGCCAGGTGGAGTTTTTCTTTTCCCATGATAACATATTGTATAAATTACACTTAATGTTTTTTGCAGCAGCTGCTTCGTAATCAGATCAGAACAATAACTATGCTACAACTTCATTAAGATTTAAATACCTTGTTTAATACAAGAGGTTATATGGGTGATTATGAAGCTATGGTATTTTTAAACAAGTACACTTATGCAGTTGTATTAGTTAGAAGCAACTTACAGTGCATTCAAAGTTCATTTGATTGGTTTGTATGAGACAATTCGTATATCGTGACAATTGTGTGAGAACTCATGACCTGGATGTTGTCATGTCCTACCATCATGCTGTAAAAGTTAAAAAGCCACCATCATTAATGTCCCCTATAGTAAGTTGTGCTCTTACGATTTAAATTAATAGGAAAAAGTTGTCATACAAACCACTGGAATTTGTATGACAACTTCTTATTAATTTAAATTGTAAGAGCACAACTTTCTTAAACGGGACATTAATGATTTTGATAAACAATATTTGTGGAACTCCACCATTACCAGCCTCTGGCTAAAGCTCTGTTATCATTATGGCCTGAATCTTTGGCTCAGCAACAGTTTACATACAAGTTTGTGTGAAATACTTATTACTAAGACTTGTATTATAGCAGCACAAAACTGAGAGAGTACAGACCAAAGAAGCCTGCATGTTAGTTTTAGGTCCATGGGGTGCCACATTGGGAGGTCTGGCTAGCAGGAAAGACCCACATGTTGTGTTAGCTTTGCCAGAACTGATGGATTCAGTGCTGCACTTTGAGAGAGCCAAAACATCCATGAGCACAGAGGCTTCAGTGGGCTTCAGCCAGGGTTTTCTAAACAGAACAAACATGACCTCCCAATAGAGATCCAACAGAATCTCAACAGAATAAACTTGTGTAAACTCCTCTGTTATTCTGGAGTGGAAGGGCAGTTGGCATCAGGGAGTGCAAAATGTTTGCCATTCCTATAATGTATTTTCATACATAGCTAAAAGAATTATATTTTTTCACCGTCTTAATTTTGAATATATCTCAATATTTATGTAGTTTCAAAATGTTCATATATTAAGTAAAATACAATATAAAAGTTGTCAAAAATAATAAAATGCAAAATTCTATATTGGCTGCAAAGTATCACAAATATATTGTGAATATTTCATGCTCAGGAGAAAATTTGGATCCAGCCAGTCTAGTTTTACCCTTACATGTTGTTTTCAATAAAAACAATAGCAAAACAAAAACAGTGTTTGTCTTCGGAGGGTTTTTTGATAGCTTATGATAGACACAATATCTGTGAGCAATGAACAGCAACAAAGATTGGATTTTGATGGATTTTATATTATAGTGTTTGCACTGGGACAGGTGACATTTCAATATTCATCTGAGGGTTGTGGGACATGCGTGCCAGATGATGAGGCTGTCTTAGTCTGAGATCTTGCCATGTGCACATTTTAGGTTACAATAAAGCTGCTGTTTACTCCATTATGACACCATCACAATGCTGTCTTTTTTGGCCAATCTTGCTGCGTGGAACGGATGCCTGGTGTTTTATTTTCTGTTTTGATATCTTGGCCAAACCTGCTGCTGTTGGTTAGTGTGTAATGTGCTGTTCTGTGCTCGATGAATCATGTCTGAGGACATGGACACAAAACAAACAACGGAAGCACCAGTATCCATGCGTGCACATGAAGTGCTCAATGAGCAAGCCAGCGTGCACCCATCGTGAAAACCTCTTTATCAGCATCTCAGAAACATCACTGCAGAGACACGCAACAAGGCTTAACTATTCCCAAAACTGCTCAAACAAACAAGCATACCAGCTGAAACATAACTGTTGTGGTGATAATTGGAGAGTAAACTTGTTTGTTAGACAAAACAAACAGCATGTTCACGTTTTTCTGCTTTGGAACAATGTTTTTTACGTGTTAATGTCTTGAAGATCAGAGACACTGTAGGTGACAGCAGAAGAGATTTTTATAAAAGGGATGTTTTAAAACACTATGCACCATGAGTCCTTGTTGGAAAGCCATCATTAATTCAAACTCTGCCTCTGATATTTTTATTGCTCTCCCACAATGAGAGCCATCAAGGCACATGTCAATCAAGTGACTTATTGAATTCACAAGCGAGATGCCACAAAATTCCTACAGATCAATGTCAGTATTTGCCACAGGGCCTACAGCAGTGTATGGGTGTGTGTGTGTCAGAGAGAAAGGGAGGGAGAGAGAGACAGGATGGAAAGCCTGTGAACATCATGGAAAGGCCCTGCTTTTGAAAAGTTTATTTTTGAGAACTTATGCTGCCTGTCCTTCAAAATATAGGCTTTGACAGCTATATATCCCGATTTGTATCCATGGAAACACTATAACATGCATGTACAGCGGTGAAGGTGGAAAGGTACTGTAACATGCTGTCATGCAGGAAGTCAATGCAGTCTGTATATATTTCTCGTCTCGACATTCTGATATATTGTTATGGCATTTCCGTTGTCTGAAACTCAGGTGACAAACCAAAATGGCCAATGTGTTCCTCATTCTTCCAAAATAAAAGCTAAAATCCCTCAGGCATGATGGGTAATCAGACAGAGGTGTGTTTGAGTCCAGAATCTGTCATTTCGGAAGGCCACAATCTATCCTGGAGAAACATCTCAGTTTGTCCACCTGCAACTATGTTGTACATCTGTTTCATTCCCTAGTACAGCTAGATTCATTGCTGTGCAATTCCCTTCCTTATTGATTTTAGTGCTCTTATTTTTCACCTAGTTTTAAAACCCACACAGAAAGGCATGTCCTAACAAATCGGCCCGCTCTTGGTCCTCTGCACGGCCAATATTACATCTCACAGAAATAAATAACTTGTATTGCATCCTCTGCTTGGAGAGGACAGAAAATGTTATTTTTGGATACTGGATCAGTGTGTCAAAAAGGCACATCTTCCCTTTGATTTTAATGCCCGATGCAATACCAACACTCCTCGTGTTGACCAAGATGCAGCGAACGGATGCCAGAACGGTGGATTACAGCTTTGAGACAGTTCTAAAAACTTTGTTAACATGCAATATGGACTAAATGCCAGATGTCTTTTGTAATACAGTGATGTGCCAGTCAGATGTTAAATTTGATTTGGTTCTGAGAGCTAATTTTATCTAATCATCCTCAGAAGATTCATTGTTATCATGAACCTCTTGAAATACACTTATTATTCTTGAATTCGATGGTAGAATACTTTCTCCTATCATAGCCTATTGTGCAGGTAACTTTAAGTAAAACATCAGAAGAAATAACATATATGGTATTAAAACTTGTTTTCAGACACTTGTTTTGAAATTTACACCTTGTTGGCAAAGTATATGCTTAAAATTTTTTAAGTCTTAATAGCTAAAAGAATTGTTACTCTCAATGAAAATATTCATTGAAAATCATTTTAGATATCTTCATTTAAAAAAAAAACTTGTTTGGAGGTAGAGAAAGTAGACTTTTCACTAACACTAAAAGGAAACACTAATTATGTTTGTCTTACCTGTATTGGGTGACTGGTGGATTAGCTTTGGCTGAACAATGAAACTTAACCAGGTTTCCCTCCAGAACTGGTTGAGGCTCCACAGAGAGATTTACCAATGGCAAGTCTGCAGGGAGGAAAAAATAACAAGGGACTAATGAGAAAATCTTCCCTTCTCATTCCAAATGGCATTTTAACCAATAGGTGAAGATTTACTTTAGCTATTATCTGAGCAATTGATCAGGTAAAAGTACATGAAATAATTGTGAGTGTATTAACTTGGCAACATCAAAAGGCGTTAAAATTAGGGAACAAAGCACAACATGTACTGCACTGTATGTAACCTAATGAGCACCATACCTTTTTATCTTCCTAAATGAGAACTAATTGGAACATTGCTTTAATCACAAAGCATTCCATTACAATTACAACAAGAAAGAACACAGAACAACAGCATTCAAATTGGGATATTTATAACAAACACACAGTTCATGCAACCATTACCAAAAAATTTTTTCTTTTCTTTCTAATTACCTGTCTAAATATGTTGCCAAATATTCTTTAACCAAATTACTTTAACCTTGTGCAAAAGTGTTAATAATACAAAACAGGATGCAAAATAATTAAAAGTATTTCAAGAAGTTTTAAATTTCTGTGGCTTATGTGACTCTTTAGCCACAGATTCTGATCTCAAAATGACAAATTTAATATATAATTTAAAGCAATGATTAATCATTAAGGCAAATTTAATAGCTTTTTAATTAAATAAAAGCTTGATTAAACAGTAAAATAATAACTATAAAACAGAAATGTCTAGTCCTGGACACTGATCATTATGGTCATTATGCTGTAGCAGGATTCTTATACCTTATCAGGCAATATTAAAAAGGTTCACAGATACAAAGTACATGTCACTTTTAACCTCTCATGCCAGACCTAATTTTACATTGCCCATGTGACTGCTAAAAGAAACAAAATGTAACAGAACAGGTTTATGGGTCTCTAAAGAGGGTTAAAAAAAAGAGACCTAATTGTTGTGCTTTCACAAATACTGGAGCAAGCACCACACATCAGCGATTCCACATCCACGAGAGAGTAGAGGATGTGCAAGATAAAGGAAAGAGAAACCTTATTTTGTGCCAGTCGTGTTTGGAAGCCGGCTATTTCACATGAATGTTTTCTGTGTCCTATTAACTTAATGTAGTACTAATTTAGTCTGTGCTAGCACCTCTGTATTCCAACAACAAAGATCAGTGGACCAAAAAAAAGATTCTGACTCAGCTGGAGTCTCATTTCACCGCTGTTGTGTAAAGCATGTGCACGCCATGCATGTTTCCTCAGGAGTGCGGTATGCGCCTCGCAGTAGCGCAGCTGGGCTGAGTAGCGTCTCAGTGGTTGGCCCAGGTGCCACTCTGCATCTCTTCTGCCTTTTGTTGACCATACACAGACACACACCTGTGCCAGGTTGCTCTCTGGCTGCACAACACCAAACCTCATTCCTGAACCCACGGGACACCCCGGCACAACTGAAGACAAACCGGTTTGTGCCGCCGGCTTCCTGGTTATCAGCAGAAAATGTGTAATTCATTTGCAATGGCTAATTGGCAGTGAGGTGAGTGCAGAGAGGTGGGAGGTGTGTTCAGGCTTGCGTTACCTATTGGTTAATACATATTATCTAAGTTCTGATTGAACCATATTTAAAGTTAATAAAACACCCCTGCAAGTTGACACATTGATTGGTAAGCATAAAAGATACAGTTAGTGTAACGCCGTCAAATACATTTAATTGTTAAAATAAATCTATATAATTGTTTATATAGATTTAAATGTATTGCTCTGATGTCTATTTATTTGCAATTATCCACTTGAGGTTGTGAGTTTTTAACTGTAGGCACTTTGTGCCCATGTTATGCCCATAAACATCCATTTCTTGTAGTAAAATTGTTATTAAAATGCATTTTAGGGGTCATTTGACTGCTCTGCTTTGTTTCTGTCAACATAAATGAACTTAACTAAAGCCTATTGGCTAATTTGAAAGAAAAAAATGAATGCTTCAATAAGTTTCACACAAACTTCCTCTTCCAACAGGAAATACATGGACAGAACACAACATTCATTAAGTAATGTTACTGGGGCTTAACATTTATTTTATGCCCTAGCTGTTTGGAAGCACATTATGATTGTCTTTGATGTCAGTTTAATTCTTTTGAGAGCGACCCTTGAGGGGGAAAAGAGCCATCAAATGTCTTCTACTTATAAAACTAAGGAATCATATTAACTTTCCATCTTAAATAATGAAATAAGTGTCTTTAGGTGGACGTTTGGCCCTCGAGGACACAAAATAATCCATCTCAAAGGCCCAGACCCAGGAGGCAAGTTGACAGCAGCACGAACAGACACCAGTGACCCCTCAAATCTATTGACAGACATTGTCCTAATAAAGAAGTCTGTTTGTCACTTTGATGTATAAATGCATGAGTTGTCTCTCTTGCCTGATTTGCACCCAGCAGCCAATCAATATGCAGCTCCCATAATTCCTCAGCCTCATCAACAGTGAGAGCACAAAGGTTTAAAACACCACTGCAACAATGTCAGCTTGTTAAGCAATGGAGCTGGATGTGAGGATCTATGTTAAAAAATATATTATATAAAATAAAAGGATGGGGGAGGGGCCAGCAGCAAGATGACAGCTTTTGATTGGAAGTTCAAAGTGAAAAGCAGATGGTGGGTTTGAACAATCAGCCAACTTCCCCAGAGTTATGAGGGAGATGCCAAAGAAAATGGCTCGTCTCTCTTTCTTAAAGCTTGATTTTCATTCTCCCCGGGTCAGTGTGGCCAGCTGTTCTTAGCGAGAATGAGAGTGATGATGGCCGGGTATCAGCAGGAAAAGGGGGGGTATAATCTCTTTATAACTGGACTGAATCTGTGCCATAGTGAAGACAGCACAGATACTGAGATCTCACATTGAGTTATGAAGCGTCTACATTAGGGTTGGGAATCCATTTCTTTAAAAATACTGGAACTGAAAGATATTGAAAGATTTGAACATGTAGCAATACCTGTAAGATCAGATTTGTGATTAAATGACTCTCATAAGCTGATTCTTTATAATGAATCAGTCCTAAACTCATTGATCTAAAACACACTAACTAATCAGTGAGAATGGCTACTGAATTAATTTCTGAAGCAAAATGTATATCTACACATGTGCATGAGGGTGCTTTTGCATATTTAATTATGGTTTGTAGATTTGTATCCAATTTATGTTACATGTATGTTATTAAATACAAAAATAAAAGTCATGCAGTATATCACTATACACTGTATATTTTTTTTCTCTAATGCTTCTAATAATTTGCACTACCGTGGCATCCATATTTTTGTCTTCTGCACATTTCTAAATAATCTTCCCATTATTACATTTGTACTGTAATGGTACTGTAAACTTCTTACTCCTTGAGTTTGTCTCTACTTTCTCTACCTCATAAATTTGCACCATTATATAGGACCATAATTATATAAACCTGTTGCTATTTGCACTTCATTGGCTTTGTACTTGTATTTTGCACAAAGACAATAAAGTAAAACTGTGAAACTCTGAAAACTGTGAAACACTTTAATCATTACAACACTGGAAGCAAACACACATTAAAATGTCATGTGATGTTTAATTATATAATTATTTATTTGTTTTTCAGGGATACACTTCAATGCACTTTTTTAAAGACTATTTTTAAAAGAATCAGAAAGACTTTTAAGACATCCTCTTGATTTGTGAAATGAGAATTTTTTTGAATGAAACGATATTAAATCGCTCTGACAACAAAAAAATTATAGAAACCTGGGACAGGCTCAGTAAATGCCCTTCTTGTTGCCATTCTAAACGTATGGACTCTAAAGGCTTGTTTTCGTAGGTTGCTAAGCTCAAAACAGAAAAATTTGATTCTTCCTAATATGACACCTTTAGCACTAACGCTGTATGAAATCTTTTTTTTTCCTCAGCTTTGAACTCAAAATGCCCTTTGATTTATTTCAGTAAATGTTATATTTAGATGCTAACTCACTTAACCTAAGGTCAGATTATCAGAGGAAAGCATTTGTTTAGCTACATTTTGGAGGTACAGGAAACCTAAATCCTGAGCATTTAAAATAAAGGCAGGAAAAGACATTGAATTGGACAGGTTTAAGCCACAAAGTAATGATGTAAGTAATGTTTGAATTTGTCTCATTCAGGTCTGATTTTGACTGAAAGAGAGCAGCTGTCTCAGAGGTCTGCACTGATCAGAATAAGAATGATCTGAGCTGAGGAAAAATCCAGAAAGACTTTAATTACATTTGTTGCCGTTGACATTATCACATTAAACCAAGTGGTCAATTAGTGGACTGTAAATGAGGACTGACAATAGCTAGAGTGGGCACATTAGAGGGTGGACGTGATAAACGGGGGGACAACACACACACACACACAGTCAGTATTCAAACTCACCATCATGGGTTTGTAGATGACAGTACACTGTCAGTCCTAATGTTGTAATAAATGCCTTTCATTTGGCTTAATGCAACATCAAGTCTTTGTTTACTAATCCATTATGTTTTATTCAGTTACTTTCAGTCTAATTTGATTGACCAGGCACTGTTTCAACAGTGCTGATATGTAGTATAACAGCACAGGGACACTTTACTGTCTGCATGATTACAGAAAGCAATGAGCCCCATTCCACTTAAAAAGTCTTTGCATTGTGAGGACCTATAGCAATATATGGTCTTTACCTGACAATGGCCCTATTCTATTCTGCTCTGTTCTATTTTATTATATTCTTTAAAGTTCTCATCATAACCTTTCACTTTCTTAAACAGACAAACAGAAGGAATATGTGTCGTTCACCTGGGGTCACCCATTGATTTCCTGTCAGTTCTGTGTTTATGTGCAGGGTACATGGCAACATGCATGGCAACTGAACTCACAATCGATCCTGCCACACACACACACACACACACAATGCGAAAAAGGTAAAATAAAATGTATTGATTTTTTTTAAATGTCGACTGGGTACAGTATTGCTGTCCTCACTGCTTACTGCAATTTTCAGGGGTGATGGCAAATATGTTCTTTATTTATATTAGTTTTTTCTCCATTTAACCCTCCGTATGATGAGCCAAGTACATTTGCCCTCATAAGTAATTGCATCTACCAGCAGAGACTAACACACCAGATCATGCTAACCATTACAAACCTTAAGCCCTTTGATCCAATAGACAAAAGGTCTCCAGAATGTTGGTAATATTGTTTACGTGCAGTGAAGCATCTTTATGCGCCTTTCACGTTTTGCTTAAAACAGTTTAGGACCTTTTCCTAATCACACTGGTTGTTGTTATTATAATTCTTATAAATTATTATAATTCTGTTTATATGAAATTTTCACATATTTCCACTGGAATAGCAAATCTGTGTGACTGTTGCATGTATTTATATGTTGCAGAATGGTGTGGACAGCAGAATTCTTACAGTTCTACAGCAATACTTTACCCCCAAAATGTTTGTGCAGTGAATAAGCACCCAGCTGTCATTCATCAATATTAACTGATCTGCATGGCTACATGGGCCCCCTTGTGGCCTTCAGAAGGCCCCAGTGGAAACATTCGCACCCTTCTGCATCAGAGATGATGAGGGTTTGCATCCTCAGTTTTGTCCCACCTGCTGATACCATCATTACTTATTCATTAAACACCTGCCAGTGTTTGATACACAGAGGGGAAACTCACTGCCATCACATTCTTTTCTCCATCTTTATTTGCTTTCTTCTCCAAAGTTAATGCCTCATATTTTACAGAGCTCTGGCTCTGGAGAGCACTGTAAATGTACCCTACTCAGACGGATATTCATTTAGTCATTCAAAAGAGGACCGAGCCTCTGACTGCATGTAATTCCGAAAACCTCATTATGCCCTTCGCTCGGCACCCGTTCTGCATTCACCTGCCTCTCTCCCAGTGACGTTCCTTTTCAATGGAGTTTTGCACCAGGATGCCTCGTCTCTGTGATGCTTTGGAAATACTTCCATCTTTCTATGGATGGGGGGAGTAATAAAATTAGTGAGTGCAGAGATTTGGGAAATATGTCCCTGCCATGGCTGAGTTCAGTTACAGCAGGTTTAATTTCTCACATGGTTTAATTAAAACACGGACGAATGGAGGGGTGAAGAGATCTGGTCAGCCGTGAAGTGTTAGCCGTCTCTAGATGTCTACAGAGCATTTTAGAAAAAAAGAGTGAAACTGGAAGCATATATTTGACTTTGACTCAATGGGCCACTGCTCATAACTTACACAAATTTTTATTTATTTAATTTCAACAAAATATTGTATTGCAGTGTTTTTGAGAATGTGAATCTAATGAGTTTCACCTTTGACAATATTGTTTATAACAAAGAAACTCTGAAGTAAAACTTCTAGATGCACTAACAAGGCTTAATTATCACTAAACTAATGTCACAATGCAAAATGGTCCCCCAAATGGTGCTAAAAATAGTGTTCCTGTAGCTCAGCTGCTAGAGCAATGCGATAGCAGCACAAAAGATTGTGGGTTCAGTTTTTAAGGAACACAGATGCTAGTCAAATGTATAGCCTGAAATCACTGTAAGCTGCTTTGGAAGAAAGTGTCTTCCAAATGTGCAAATGTAAAAATAAGCCCCAAAATATACTTTCTTACTTCATCCTTCAGATTTATAGATAAAATTGGGGTTCACCCACATTCTGACAGACATTGTAGACAGATGGGTCGTTTCGCTTGTCCGTTTCTTCATAACCACCTCTGATATCAGCAAGCCTACAGATGTCATTTCTGCTGCCTGCTGCTTTGCATAACAAACACACCCAAACAAACACACCTGTGTGCATCACCAACAAACATTAATCCTTCTTAATGCCTGCTTTGCTCCACAGCACCTCACCTTGTACCTCAGCTCCCTTCTGTGCTACAAAGTTCTTTTTATGTCATGTAGAAAGTTGTACAATAGAGCTGTCACTGGTAATGAGTCTCTAAATAGCTTGCTTTGCTTTATTAATTATAGTTAACCTTACTGACGGTGGTTCGAGCGTCGCAAATACACTGTATTATTTTTACAACTTGTGAGCAGTTTTCTTCTGGACAGACTGGATCAAGTGGGTTGAAAAGCAAAAGGAACTCATGATGTCATCAGAAAAGAAAAGTCCTTTGAGAGACATATTTCATTTTAATGAAAGATTACTGTGACACTTTTATTTTGGAATAATATGCACAGATGATTTGTACACAATATGATCTGCAATGTGGATTTAAAAAGGTAATATGGTTATTTATGATCTGATGTTGATTTTAAAAGTCAAAGGGTTTGTTTTGTCTGTAGTCTTCATTTCTCAAACTCGATTTACTTGAGCTTTTGGTTTGAAACACCTCGCTAAAATGAGAAGGTTCAGCTTTTGGAAGAAACAATATGTCTACTTCTTTTTTAGATGTGAACAATGCCGGAAAATTTAATTAATCACGAGAGGATTTGCAAATTGGTGTCATCTTCGCAAACCAAATCACGGCTCAACCTGATGTCACTCTGAGAAAGAGCAAATATTAATTAATTATGAGAATCCAGCAGATAATTAGGGTTTCATCATCAATATTGAACATCTAAGTTGTCTTTGAATATCGCAGTGCGATACTGGTTTTAATTCAGTGGAAAGCCCTGCGTTTCCACAGCTCTCCTGCATCATTCACATTGAGAAGAAAAGGAAATCCAAATCTGTGCCATCACTTACGCTGGATGTCAATAGTGACGCTGGTCTCTTTGCCGTTGGGCACGGCCTTGTTGGAGGCCCGGCAGATGATCTTCTGACCAGACTCAATGTTGGAGGCTGAAATGTAGAGGGTACTGACAGTGTTCTCACGTCTTCCATCTCGAAGAAGAGTCTATAGGAAGATCAGAACAGACAGTTATGGATGTTAGCAAAGAAAAGCAAATAAACAGTGCTCTCAATCCAAGGAGAAGTCAACCATAGCTGTGGAATTCCTCCATTCAGTAATGTGTTTTTCAGCAATAGCAAACAATTTAGTGAAATGTAATTAACCACTGAAAACTACAGAGAAATGAGTCACGCAGAAGTTGTAGTTTTAATGAGTGCTCATCAAAACGATAATAGTGGACAATTAATAAACAGAATATGAATCATATTTCACTTAGATATCTGCATTCCATCCCAGCATGAAAATAAACACCAGTCTGAATAATGATATATAGATATCAGAATTGTATTTCAGCATGTAAATAAACATCTGAATGAATAATAATAGATGTATTTCTGTGTTGCATATTATCAGCAAAGTGGATGATTGTTGCCTGAAACATAAGTGCATTATGGTCCCTGCTGAACAGATCGTTTAATTTTAAACAAAACAAAACAATTTTTTACTCATATACCATTACTGATCAAATTGTGTTATATTTAAACATTTAGTTAATGTTTCTCATTAGAAGTTAATGTTTTTATAGTTACTTAGCTGTTAAAACGAAACCTACGGCACTAAAGACAACACAAAACACCATCATTTAAAATTAATCCCAGGGCCATGCTGCAAGATGGCACTTTTTTCCAAGCTGCCCACTGGGAAATGGAGACAAACAGTCGGCTCTTTGCTCACTGACTTTTCTGCACATGCACTGATTATTTTAGGAAAAAACAACATGTTTTGGGGGCTCCTTTGTGCAGCTGGAGAGTGAGGCTGTGGCGCGTAGTGTCACACTCCTTAGAGAAAATCAATCTTCTTTTTCCAGTGGTCATAGTCTGTGCTGGGCCTCACCCGCCTGCCATAAAGCTCGGTGCCATCTGGAAGCGCTCGACAGAATGCACACTTTCTGTCACACGGGGATGGCTCACAGAGAGTCAGAGAGATGCTAACCATCATGGCGAAAACAGAATAAATTGGCCATCCCGGGAGGCTGTACTGTGTTGCAGAATGATAGGAGAGATACACAGAGATAAATGTGAATAATCTTTATCACCATTTTACCTGCCTTTTTCCCTTCTCCCTTTTTAGTTTTCTTGGCTCTGTTCCAAAATATAGTGAACTGCCTTGTTGTCTATGGTGTACATAGGAATGTGGCTTCATAGTGAAACACTCA
>JAZGTK010010388.1:0-16431 GCA_036877625.1 Ambastaia sidthimunki | reverse complement strand
TTGAAATGGAAAATAAATAAAAAATAACACAAGATTACACATATAGAAGCGCAGAGTAAACTAAGGAAGTACCAATCGACCTAAAAATCACACACAGAAAATGGGGACAGATCACTGGGTGACAGAGACACAGCAGTCCTTCAGTTCCCATAATTGGAACAGGAGTAAATAACTTGGTCAAGAATGGTATACTGTAATAATGTACAGTATTAGCTATTATATTAGAACAACTAATATAACAGGACATAGCCTATTATTATTTATCACTAAAAGTAAGTATTATAGTAATAAACTTAATAATGTGTAATTGCAAGGAGCCAAAACAAGGGGAAAAACACAAAATAATTACATATTTAAAGCATTGTTCATTTTAAGTACTTAAATAGCAGAAAATTACACTTACACAATTACAACATTTAATTTATACAGTAATATGACCAAATTTTCACTTTTAAAACTCTTAAGACAGGATTGGTTATGAAGAATAGGAGAACAGTCAGAGAAGTGTCATAATATGTAGTCACGCAAGGGTGTATGGACAGCTGGATTACATTATGGTCTTCTAATTATTTAGAGAAAACAACACTGTGTTTATAAGGCTCTAACATTATACAGTAAGATTGACAAACCAAAGGCCCACATCTATAGAAAGTTTGTTGACTTTCTGATTATAGCTAAAGTAATGATATTCAACAAGAACATCTGTAGATGTTTTAACATTAAAAGCCAGTTTAGATTAGGTTTTAATACAGCAGGGCATATACTACAATTATCTGCCATGTGACACAAGGCAAGACTCTGTGTGAGGTGTTTTTATGTGTGAATGAAACAGGGAGCTCTGCACGAGGATCTAATCTTAGGCATAGTCAGGCCAAGGACCCCCCTGGAGGTAAAGTGGAGGGCAGACACACAACTTAGCCAAGAGTCATGCATTCACAATAAAGAGTGGTCAATAATTTATCCCTGAGTGTTTTCAGTCCTCAACACTGGGTTCAGTGCTCCTTTTAGCTATGCCCGAAGTTCATTACAGTGAAGACACTGAGCCAGCCAATAACCTTTGACAATAAACTTGACAATTTGCACTCCAATTTTGTTTACTAGAGCACAAACTGCTTTTCTTATATAAAGTTAGTGAAGAAACACAATAACATCCAGAAAAATACATTTTAATATTCATATTCACACAATCTAAACATTTGTCCGAGTGATGGACAGCATCATTGTGTCCGAAAGCTAAAAAGGGCACTCAAAATGTTTTTTCACAGCAATGCCATAGAAGAACCATTTTTGTTCCCTATAGAACTTTTCCGTCAAAGCATATTAAAGAAACCATTTTACTTATTTTTCTTACCTTTTATAGTATATATATTATAGTTTTTATATGTAGAACTATTTTGCACTACAAAGAGGCTTTTGTGCAGTAGAAAAGAACCTTTAACATCCACAGTAACAGTACCTTATGGAACCATACAGTTTGACAAAGAACCTTTAAGGAACCCTTACTCTTAGAGGTAACAAGTTGATTTTTTGAAGGCAGCACAAATGTATCCATTGCTACCTACGATATCCCACAATCCTGTGCATGCAGCTTCCCTATTGATGGAAAGAATGAAATCGGCATCTGCTGCAGCAGTTGAAGGAAGTTCCTTTTTAAGAAAATAAATGTATCAGTCGTTTTTATGATGAATCCATTTCTACTGAGAAAAATGCATTGTAGTAACCAAACATATGTTTCATTATAACTAAGTCACACATACAGTATTGTTATACTGGACATGACAAAATAGTGCTGTGACAGCATTTGTCTGTTTCCTTTCAGTGCCTTCATGCATAAAAGCAAAGCAGCTGCCTCAGTTTCCGGACACATCCACACTGATCCACTGTGTAAATAAACTCTCATTTCAGGATAATTGTTTAATGATAAGCACACATGCCGTACCTCAAGCCTTCCTAAAGTAAATCAAACTGTTTCAAGGAATATTTTTAGTAACCAGTGACAAAATTAAGTTTGGAAAGGGTAATAATGGTCAAACAGATTAGAAATAATAAACAAAATTGCTTCGGTTTACACATTAACTCATGGCAGAAATGCTTCTGGAACCATTTTTACGTCTTGTGTCCAAACATGACCAACTCCTCTAAAGATGTGGTAAAAGTCAGAGATCGGAATGAAAGCTATGTTCAGCTCTCACCACAAGTAAAATCATCCCTGGTTTCTTCGGGTTTTTGTAATGGCCTCCGGATACAAATAACCACAGAGAGACGCTCATTAGTGCTACTGATTCTGTCTTAGCTCACATTCTTAAAGCATGGCCAGCCAAGGAAACCATTCATTGTAAGGAGGCAATTTCACTTAAGTGAATGGATTTAAAATGGGTTGTGATTACACCTCCTGTGCTGCTGTTTTTTTCTAGGCTTTCTAAGCGTGAAACTGATCAAGACTGCTTGGCATCTGCAGCCCTGAACTCTTGTCTAAACTGCAGTGTGCTTTAAAATTAATAGTTTGCAAATATGGCAGATTGCGGAAGGAATGCTCACTGCTGTGCCCAGTCTTTGGCCATGCTTGTTTAAAAGGCATTATTATTGCTTTTAGTGAAAGGATACTTTCTCTCTGTCACTTTTTTTAGAGTTGAAATTAGTACTGCAGCTTTTGTTTTTAAAGACAGGTGGACAATCACACAGCAGGAAACTAATGTGGCTAATGCCAGTGACGGTTCACATTTATCCAGTCCACTGCAGAATGTGATGGTGTATTTACACCAACACTGGACAAATATCGACACTGGTATGTTCCTGAACGATCGCCAAGTAATAAACTAAACGGCATCCCTCAATACCAGGGCTTGTTGCCTGGAGAGAAAGTTTTAAATAAACTCGTTTAACCCAAGGCATAAAGCACATTGAATGTTGAACTGATCCATAAGCTGGACTGATCTATCAGCAGATAATATTTGTGATTGATTAATCTGTTGTCTTTACAGGTGAGGAGTGTTTGACGATGGCGGTGAAAACACGCTGTCAGAATCAGCTGAAGAGGAGACGCAGTCGTAGCGATCGCATGGCGAGCCGGGCAAGATCCCGCAGGAGCACAGTGGGCAGAACCGGCCGTGTGGAGCATAGTAGCGGCCTCTGTGAGATTCACTTTCTGCCCCTAGTGGTGGGAGTGAGGGACAGCAATCGAACCCAACACTTACGTTGTGTAGGTGAGTAAACAAACAGGTATAAATATCCTCAATTTCAATGCTAAACTTTTGGGAAGACTGAATGAATGGGAAGCATTAAAATGTGAGTTTGTGTATGTTTTGTGCAAGGCGCAGGATTATAAAATGTACATCCAATCATTGCAGTCTGATCTCTTTCATTCAATTAAAATGAATGGGTTGTAAAAATAGTTAATTTGACCTGTTCACTATATTCAGATTCTTAGGTCATGCAGGTTAATTTGTGGTTACCATGGTTTAGCCATAGTTATCAGGTGTGAACTGTAGTAAAACTATGGTTAATATTTTTTAAGGAATATATTGCTTTTTAACAATAAATCTATAAATAATAAAGCTACAACCCTGGATATTTTGTGGCTGTTTTTATTATTCACTTTCTTTTTCCATCATGATAAAAAGTTCAGATGTTAAACAGAGTGAAATCTAGTCTAAATCTGGCATAACACTAAATATTAAGCAGGACTGTCACTACTACGTAAAATTCAGCATCACCTTGCACTGTCTGGATTTTAAATGTGCCAAGACATGCAGAAGAGACATCAATGAGACGTTTTAATGGTGCTCTGAAGTGCACCACTTGAACGCTGACAGTACCATGTGTTTTAAGTCATGTGCTTGTTGACATGACAGATCATCCAGACTTTGCCAGATGCCCACAGCCGTTGCCACTGACCAGCCCCAGTGTTCCCATCTCCAGCTGTGAGCTCAACAAAAACACCCGCCGGTGTCACCAGCAGCGTCTCGCCACACACCTGTCCTGCCGCCTCTACCAGACCTGTGATCACGCTGTTCTCCTGTCAGGTACAAAAGCACATTTACCTTAGACGGGTGATAAAGTAATTAGTATAATCTGACCCTAGATCAGCCGATTGATGTTTGAAATTCTGGACCAATATTTGGACTTATCAGCTGTCTCAGGTATGCCTGCTCTTACAGGTATTCACATAACCTTTAACCTATTCATTTGCAGGTGGCTGGCAGGAGCAGATAACATACCAGCGCCACGTGCAGAACCTAGAGCTCTTCTACCAGATGCTGAGGAACAATGGCTTCCATAAGGACCACATCAAGACATTCTTTGCTGGGAACGGACAGGTAGCAGGTCAGTGGACACTTTTGAGTAAAGCTGGCTTTTAAGTTTATGGAATAAGATGCCTATTAGTAATAGGAGAACCAGGTCATCTCTAGGTTTGTAACAACAGCTGAATCAGGGTATGATGTTTAAGAAAAGTCAAGTTTACTATTAAAAATAAAGATTCCTAAAAGGTTCCTTGTTAGGCTGCATGGTTCCATAAAGACATTTTACATCTAGAGAATCTCTTTGCTACACAATTTGTTCTTTTTTTATAGAAAATTGTTCTACAGACTATATAAAATGTAAGAAAGTGATGGTTATTTTAAAAATCTTTGACTGAAAGGTTCTTTGGGAACGAAAAAGGGTCAGTATTCAGTATTGCTCACTAAATGTATCCTGCTTTAAATTCTGATTGAACAACTGTCTTTATTTCCGTAGATAAAGACACAGAGGGGATGTATCCAGCCACTGAGAAAGAGGTGATCAGGAACCACATTTCCTATATCTGCAGAAAGCAGCACTGTGCAGATTCTCTGGTTCTGTACTTGAACAGCCCCACACGTAATGACGGAACCATGCTACTCTGGGATCGCAATAACAATGGAATTGTGAGTGTGTGCGTCTTTAAAAACATTCTTGTGGATGCACTGTATTATAACTGAATGAACCAAACCAACCAGCTTTGAGATGAAACATAACTTTAACCCATATTAACTGCCATGTAGCTAACAGTATTTTGTTGGGTAAGTACACTGTAAGTGCCAGTACTGTAAAATAAAGTGCAACCAATTTCTCTAAGGAAGAAATTAACAGATTTAATATATTTCTGGAGCCCTACAGTTTTACTCTGCAATGGCAGGAACACACTGCTTCTGTTGAAACATATTTTTCAGTTCTATGGAACTTCGTGGAACAACCAGGAATGTATTTTCACGAAGACAGGCCTACAGATCTAGAATAGCATCTTTCATGTTGATTTTGCATGTACTGTGTTGTGCTGAAGGTGCTGAGGTTGGTCTGCTATGAGTGTGTGGTTACAGGAAGCACAGAGAGGAAACATGAATAGTGAGTTTAGAGTTAAGGAATGCGAGAACATCTCTTATCTTCCCGTAAACAAATCCAATGTGTTTTCCCTAGCCCACCACTTCAAAGTGCCCACTAACCCAAGGATAAAAGCATTACACAATGAACGTTAACTTCTGGTTAGCTCCCATTCGTTGTGTTTCATTTCTTGGAAGCAATGAATCTGTTTACTTTTTGCACTAATACGCTTTGGTGTTTGCACTATGATCCCCTAATTCCAGCGTAAGGGAAGGAAACATTTATAATGTGTATTTTTAATGCTGCTAATGAGAACACCACCTACGTATCAAAGTTCTAACAAAGAATGTCTTACTAAACCTTTTCCTTAATGCTTAATGCAGGACTTCTATCCTAACAAGAAAGATGAGATCACACTTCATGGAGAAATCTGAAAAGTCTTAAGCCAACAATCTTATAAAAACACAGATACAATAAAGCATGCATCTTCTTTCATCTATCATTAATACAATCCATTAATAATAAACCATGAAGACTTTTAATTATATTGCTTTTAATAAGTACACCCATGTCGCTTTACCAAAATCCCACAATCCTTTGCAAAAGGTGGTCAGTAATCCTGGCCATATGTTTAGAGCAGGGCAAACAGAAGGGAGCAGACTGCACAGTAAAGCCCACCCCTCCATGACAATGGGCACAGACTCTCTGGGGACAAAGGCAACAACCTGATCCCCAGACAGGGATGTAGTGACAAAGAGGGGCTTGAGAGACAAGGACCACACAGGATCAGGGCCACCAGACGCTCAGCTTCCCACAGGAAAGCTGCTCGCTTGAAGCGGGGAAGATGGATAACAGCTCATTTTAGCCACTGCCTTGTGCCTCTTAAGTTTCCCGGACCATAATGATATTATTGATGTGATGAGACGAGAGCTGGTTAATGTATATTAAAATTCAGCATCAAACTAATGTCAGTCATATTAAATTGTATGAGCTACTCAAACATAACTGATATTCTTTATAATTTGGGACCACACATCAGTTAATTTATAAAAGAGGCATTTCTACAATATCACCTACACTAATGAACGATATTGCTTGGAGGAAATTTGTTTAATTCATGAACAAATTGAACAGACAGACTCTCATGGATTATTGCTTTAATAAAGTGCATTTTAAGACAAAATATCTTTAAAATGCTGTATTGTGTATTACATACAAACTGAATATGATTTGTAGATGCAGATATGATTTGTTTCTCCAGGCAGATCTGAAGGAGCGGTACTCTGTGGGGGAACTGCTGGCAGATCTGGCCGGGTGCAGAGCCAGTCGTGTGCTGCTGTTTGTGGAGCAGAGCTACAGCGGGACTCTCAGCAAGAGACTCACTGGGTCCCTCAAACACATCAATGTGGTGCTGCTCAATGGGCTGTCCAGGGTGGACACGGCTGAGTTCTGGGCCACTCTGCACCCATCTCAGTGCCTCACAGACCATCTCAGTAAGGTAAGAGGTCAACCTGTACATGACTTTACAAGCATCGTCTTTATTGTATGTAGAGTCATGGTCAACATTTTTGAGTCAGGGCTGTTAAATTGACATTTGCATACTTTTATCGTAAAAAAATAAGGTTAATACTACACAGTCTGACACCACATTGACAATCTGGAATTTTAAATTGACATTTAAACTTGCTAAATCTAATTTAAACTTGCAGATAAAGTTTTGACTTTGAATTAAAGACATTCTGAAATTACTAGAACTGGTTACTAGAAACTAGAAACCTTTTACTAGACTTCTGGACCTCACATTGAATATTTATACAAATTGATTTCTGATTATAGTAACAATATAACCAATTCCTAACACTTAGAAATATTTAACTTAGCATATTTTAAAATTAATTTCTCGTATTTCAAAACTTAAAAATCCTTCTCTTTTTTCTAATCCAATGGCAGAGTTCTGTGATACCTCGACTGGGTGATGCTGCTCTGGGTCTGCTGAATGTGACTTTGGCTGGTGCTCCGTGTAACTCCACACCCCCCCTCACAGAGGCCGAAGTGAGGAAGGAGTACATGGGCTGCCAGAATCTACCCACAGCTCTGTGGTACCAAAAACGGCCCAAATCCGACAACAGCAGGAATTGAGAAAAAAACCTTCTGCCGCAAGCATCTTTGACCGCCGTCGGCTGGAATACAGCCAGCACTGCTGTTTCCCAGTCACCCAATTCAGACACTTCCACATTCAGCTGGAACTTCCAGTTTTGGAATTCTTCCTCCTAGAAAAAAATGGAATGAGAATTTACGGAGTAGTTCTAGAAAGCAAAGCATGACTTTGTAAAGTACAAACTTTAAAAACCGTGACCAAACCTTTCCTCTCATAAACCCCCTTCGACCTGCCTGTGTGTGTGTGCTTGATTCACCTGGTGATGCACACAGACCCCAACAAGATGTTGACACACAGAATCCATAATGTGAAAATAGAAGAGTGAGTTATGCAGGACAGAGACAACAAGACTAAAAAGCGCCCGTCATGTCCTCACTTTGAACCTCGGTTTCCACCGCTAGCCTCTCCACAGCAGGCGTCCCGCGGGGAGCGTCCCGTGCTAACTTCTCTCTCTCTGCCTGCTATGAGGGTTCAGCTCAGGGACAAGAGCTCTCTGTTACTAGAGTGCTCTTCCCTGGGTCAGCGCACAGGGCACAGCTGGAACAGAACAATGGTGATGCCACTCTGGAACACACCTCAAACTCACCTGAACATTTCAGGACCAACCAACTCAATAAGTGACAACGGTCCAGCATGATTTAGTTATAAGCAATGTTTTTCATCACATCTGGACTGGCAGACACTGGAATTTGGAAGCATGTATTTAGATAGGACCTCTTACTCCCTTATGACTAGACAGGGTGGTTAGTACAGACTGAAATCTCTTATCTCCACAAAAATTTAAACACCTCTAACAGATAAGAGTGTTGAAGATATTTCAGGCTTCATGTCACAGTCCAAGCAGACCCTGTTGGAAATCACACACATCCTTCATAAACTATTGACAGAAATGTTTCTACTCAGTCTATGTGAAGATCTTTTTAAAGTTCTCAACAGTTAAACCAGCCAGTGGTCCACAATTCACTCCGGACTCCCAATGCTTTCCGCTGTTTTCATACTATTGAGGTGAATGGACATTGGCCATCAAACCCCCATCAAACCTCAGTGCATTTAAATCAATCATTAAATCTACGCTTAATACATTAGACATAAATAATGTTGTATAGATCAGAAATGTATGTTACTCTGTAAATATTTCTGTCACGGTCTTCTTCATGACTGAATTGTAACGTCTTAAGTATTATACACATCCTCGCCTGTGTTAAACCATAGCTTGAGAGAACATATGTAAATACTTTAAATAAATTAACTTTTTGTACAGTCAAGATTGTTTTTATTCAGACTTTATTTTTAGGTTTACAACTCCAGTATGATTTTAAAATGACATATTTAAACCAACCAGTAAATATGAAATGAAAATACAAAAAAAGTAGTTTATAAATTATCTGTTCCTGTAAAAATAGCATATGTTCTTATGAAATAAAGCATCTACTCTTCATAGAGCACAGTAACATTTTGGGATAGCATTTAAAGGCTATAGCACACTGTAGCGTTTTTCTTTGACATTTCTGTAAATGTGACTGTGGCCCATGTAACTCCCATTAATACCATCACCATCTGAAATGTCATACGTCTTTTAAAATTCATAAATTATGATGTAAGTACATGATTAAAGTACATTCAGCATTTCCAAATGAACCCAGACAAAAACATCAGAAAAAAAACTTAAATGTTCTCTGTGTGTTCCGTCAAATCACCACATGTTATTAAAGTGGTAAATCATTAAAGTGTCAAAAAGTTTGGCTCAGCCTGACATGGTTATCATTCACCCAACAACACTTTATTTTACACTGTACGGTACTGCAATGAATTGCTCAAGTATTAACAGTAATGTAAAACTGAACTTTTAGTAGTTTTTCTCCATACTTGCATCAATATATAGTCACATGAAAACTGTAATATAAAGTATGAAGAAAAACTCTTGCATGTGCATTGTAGCGGCCTTCAGCTCCCATGTCTAGACAGTTTAAACAATGATTCCACGTTACCACAGTCCACAGAAATTCACTAATTGAGCAGAGGAAGTAAAGACATACCAGAGTCACTGTTCATTCAACAGAAATGAATGAATGTGGTCACTATACAGTATGTTGTGTGAATTCAGTATCACCTGTGTAACCGTTACCCAAGAAACATTCTCTAAAGCTGGTGGGGCTATCAGAATTCATCATTACTGCATCATCTTCAGAGGCCCTGCTGTGGCCCCAGAGCTTGTTCTTCTGTGGGGATCTCTGATTCAGGGTTTTGCTGTTGTTTTAACCACATGGCTGAGTACAGGCCCCCCATGGCTAGCAGCTCCTCGTGCCTACAACACACAGGCAGCAGTCATGGAATATCAGAAGAAAGAAAGGACCACATGTAGAAAAATATACAAGGAGTATACAGTATATACAGTAAGTCCTGCCTATTAAACAAGACACTTCCTTGGTTTATGCACAATAGCTTTATTTCAGTTAAAGAATCAACTTGCATGATACAGTTTTGTCAAGTGTTGTTTAGTGTTGATTATTAAAGTCCAAAATCTATTAAAAAAGATTTTGGACTTTACCCATGGAGAAAGGAGCTGAGTGAATTGTCTTGTCTTAAAGATACTAGTGGAGCAGTTCAACCTGGTTAGAGAAACCAAACAAATGCTTCCCTCTGGTTCCAGAAATCACTTAAGGGCATAAAATCTCTCAGGACCATCTCTCTTTGCTTTCTCTCAGAGTTGAGAGGGTTGGTCTAGGGTCAAGTTTGCTAAGACTTCAATTACTTGGAAGTATGACATCATAAGTGAAGCATAAACCATATAGAGCTACCCATAATTAAAATGAAGCATGGTTTTACTACAAAAATACAACCAAAACATGGTTACTATAGTTAAACACAGTTTATTCATGGTATTTATTGTACAACTGTGGTTATACATATAGTAATCAATCTGCCAAAAACATGGTTACTACAGTTTTACAATAGCCACAATTAATTTTCATTAGAGAGGTCTGGAAGCACAGAAACTGCTTTCTTCATATTACACCTAAAACTAAGTTACTCAGTTATAAAGCCTAATGAAATGCTTTGCTGCCTACATAGGCAGCTGTCTTCTAAGGCACCATCCACATTTTGGAACACACATATAAACAGGATAGTGAACTTTACAAGATGTTACGCAATGGCTAAAGTCATCAATGTAAATATGTTGTGATGAATGCTTTAAAGTGATTTCATTTTAAGTTGTACTTGCTCTGGGAGGGTTAACCAGTCTTATGCTTTTAACACGCTACTTAAAGCATCACTTTAACTAAAATATCTAGAAATATCTAGAAAAGACGAGATTAGAAATGAGCTCAGGAAGCACTTTAACTTAAACTAGGAGAGCTGCCACTCTAGAAAGTCCACGATTTCCAGAATTAATTAATAGGAAAGGACCAGTGCTAATCCTCCATTCTTTACGAAATCTTTCCTCCGGACATTCCACAGACGACATCTTTCAGAAAGCCACCATGTAAGGCCAGACAGCAGACGGCACAAGGTGTAACTATTAATTCCTCTATTCTAAAAGTATTAACCCCTCATCTTCTTGAATGGATGTTCCCACATCGGTCTCTTCCTGTGTACACGTGTATTTCGATACGCAGTTCCTGTGGTTTAAACCCAGTGTGGGTCGTGTTTACATCGCAGTGTCAGTCAGAGTTGAATGTGTGAGGTGTGGAGTTACATCGCTGATGGCTGTGTGTGTCTAAGTGTGCGTAGCAGATGCTCTGTTGGCTGTGGCTCGTATTTCAAAGGGTGAAATAGATGGACAGTGAGCACGGGGTTAACACCAAGGCTGAACGGTCAGGATGAATAGAGAAGTCCATTAGCGGGCCGCTGTGTGTGTGTGTCAGGTTTAAGGAGGAACTGTGTGTACCACCTGAGGGCCTGCAGCGAGACGGGACACAGAAATCAGGCAGGGTGTGGACGACTCGTACGCTGAGAGACTATATCCTGTCTCTGAGAAAATTAAGATGCACTCAGACAGCCCTCAGGTTAAGACTACAGATCTACTGATAACAAGAGCACTGCCTTCTGGGTCACACACACGCTTATACACACACACAGTTCTTAGGTTTCCTAAGGATGAAGAAGACCCTCTCTGTCCCAACACGTTTTCTATGGTTTGCTATCCATTGAACCAAAGGAATTTCAGTCAATCAGGATAGAGTGGGTCACATTTCCTCTGTTAAATTGGCCGGTATCAGGCCATTTTGAGGGGGAAAAGACCATACACTGTGTCATTTGATTTTTTTAAAGTAGGGTAAGAAACACAGTAACAGAGGCTGGAACACAGACACACACTACTGACCTTCCCCGTTCTGCGATCCGTCCATCATGAAGAACGAGGATCTGATCAGAGCTGATGATGGTGGACAATCTGAAACCACAACAAGTATTAGGACACTTTACGATATAAAAATGTATGAATGTCATTGCATTACATAACAAAATATCAACATACCATTTGCACACAAATAATGCTTAATCTCTCACCAGAACTGACTTTAGCTCACCATTTTTGTCATTATTTTTAACAACCGGACGCAAAGTAACTTTTAGTGAATGTACAGTACAGTTACACTTCAAGTTCATGCAGTTGTCCTAGCAGAGTAACCCCAGGGGTCAACAACCCCTACATCTAAACAAACTTTTATTTTTGTTAAACCAAATCAAGATTTTTCAAAGTCAAACAAGTGTCACTTGGATTGATATATTGTGCTATGAGTTTCAATAAATAGATCATAGATCAATTGAAACTTGAGACCAAATCTCAAATGAGACCACTGGTTGGTCAGTGTCACTGCATTAGGCTTGTCAGTATGTTCAAACAAACAGTGATGTTTTGAAAGCACCAGTGTTTACACTTGCATAAAATCAGCCTACAAATGGCTTAAAGTAGTTGTGTCAGCATATTAATTTGAGATAGTTAAAAGTGTTTGAAAAACGCTGAAATAAATTGTCACTTCAGCTTTAAGGGCTGTGACCCAGACAGGAAGCAGATGACTCTGCCATGAAAGCCTATTTTTATTACCTCATCACATCAAAACATGATTCTGGCTTGTAGTCTCTTCACTAACCAGAACAATTCTGCCACAATGGTACTGTAAACGCTTTCTTAATTAAAAGCAGCACCATCTTTAAGCACTGGATCTCCTTAATCTAATCCATACAAACTCACACACGCCTTCTTTAATTCACACCCAAACCCTTCTGCAGGTCATCTTCCCAGCTGCCCTTCATCTTCAAACAAAAGAGCTGAGACTTCTTTATTGATCGCTAACCCCAGAACCACAACCCCAAAACAGATCAAAGCCTCAGCACTGTCTCAGAGGCTGGACAGGATCAAAGCTTGCAGACTATGATCCTGATGTGTTTACAGTTTTCTATAGAGGAGAGCAATGACACACAGAGGGAACAACATTACGGAACAAAAAATAAAGGAAAAAAATAAAGGAAGTGGATAGTCACTGGATATGCCGAGATGGTTAGTAAGAGCAGGAGTGTGAAAACGAATGTAGTGGAATGTTACACAGAAAGACGAGTAAAAAGGGGAAATATTAAATGTGTACGAACTGTCAGGTGCCCAAATTCATTCTCCATTCACTGAATTGCTGTAGTTAAGAGATTAGAAAATGAATGTAAATTGCTAACTAATGTTAATACAACCAAAAACACAAATATAAATCAAATACAAACTGTGAGAAGTGTAAACTGTTTCTCCACTGTTTCTTCTCTGGACTTAATTTGTATAAAATATTATTTGTGTTGCTAAATAAATTAGCATTTTTTATCACAATCACAACCACGTTTTTCCCCCACACTTTGTTACTATTAGTTTGAATGTTTTGCAAAACCCTAAAAAAATGTCCTTATGATTTAATGTTTTTAATCAGAAAAATAAATCATAAAAAATAATTCAACAATAAATAGAAAACTATATGCTTAGGAAAAATTATTTGAACAATATTAGAGAAGCTGGAGTAATACGAGAGGTGAGAAACACCAATTCACTGATAACAGGTGACTACAGTAACTTTAACTTTGAATAGAGGCCAGTTTGGTACAAGTCATATACTTCACACAGAAACTAGAATGTTCTATTTGACAGGAGCTGGAATCTGGTCTTCAGACATGACTTTAATTAATAATTAATTACAGGCTGTTCAAAAAGGACATGTTTGTGCATTTTAAACTGTGCTACAAAAAAAACAGCCTTTTAAAAGAATTATGCACTCAATGACATATACATTGACACATTATATAACAGGGAAAAAGTTAATATAACAGGGAACAACAAGGCAGTCCATAGACAGAGTATAAATTGAATAATGAAGTGATTTGCAGATAAAACACATACTGACAAAATTACAGACATAAGGTGCTTGTAGATATTAAAAAGGTGTTTAGCGCTGAATTCCATGAACACAAGCAGCTTTATGGAGATACTATTGTACTATGTTATTGTCTGGATTATCCTTTATACACCTTTTATTCCTTTGGACTAGAGTGTTATTCTGAAGACACTTTTAGGGTCAAATAAACCCATTTAATTACTGCTCGAGATCTTTACCAGATGGCACAACAAAAAGCTTTTATCAATACATGATGTTATCTCAGGGATAAAGAAATAAGGGATAAATTGAATTTGACAAAAGGAGTTCAGGCACGTCTGTATCTCAGGGATCAGACATAATGGAAGCATTCCTGCTAATAGACGCATGTGTTCCATTATTCCCAATGGTAGTTCAGTTACTATATGAAACAGTCTCACCTGTGAGCCACGACAAGTGTGGTGTGGTTGGCACACACTTTGGCCAGAGAAGCCTGAATGTTGCGCTCTGTCTGACTGTCTAAAGCGGATGTGGCCTGCGGGTGAAGTCGAGAAACAGGACTGAATGGATACCCACACACATCATAAACTTCAAGTCTTCAAGAGAACTTTCACTCACTTCATCAAGCAAAATGATACCAGGGGATTTCAGGATTGTACGAGCGATGGCGACTCTCTGCTTCTCTCCTCCACTCAACTTCAGACCCCTTTCACCCACCTCAGTGTCATATCCTGTCAGTGATCACATACAAAAACAGATCTTTCACCAGACCTGAAATAAATTTCAAATTAAAGCCTGTCATATACTCAATATCATGTCTGTTTTTATCTTTTGTGGAACACATAAGGAGATGTTTTGCTAAATTTCCTAACTGCCATTTTCCAGGCAACAGAAGTATACAGTGCTAAGAGCAAACAGAAAATAAAGCAAACAGATAGATATTGTCAAGTCTGTAACAGACAGACAAGTACCATAAAAGGAATCTTTATGATTCTTGAAGTCATCAAGTTTCATCAAGACTTCATGGTTTTTCTCACCTTGTAAGCTGCGTTGGATAAAAGCATCTGCTAAATGTCTAAATGTAAATATTCTAGTTTACTGAAGTCATATGATAAAACACTGAGTTTCTTGTGAAGTAAACAATTAATTTTTCCCTTAATGTGCGTTCAAGCAATGCCACATTTTAGACACTGACAAATCAATGCTGTCTGGTGTCATTGACACGATTTTCAGCTAGTAACTCTACCGTACAGCTTCAGAAGACAGTCTGTAGAACACAAGTCATATAGAATTGCTTTGTTTTTTTTTCTCCATTTTGGCGCAGGATACTGCACCGTATGCATATAAAAGAAATGATGAGTTGTGCTCATGAGGGTAAGTGGATAAGTAAATAATTTTTATTTCTGGATGAACTATTTAGCCAAGACTCACATTCATCAAAGAGTTTGTTACAAAGCAGAAGATACAAAACATTACACAGATTTCCGTATGTAATTCCATGTTTTTGGCCACTTTTTGAAGTGTGAGAAATGTTTTGTGTGAAGCAGCTACTTAAAGAAGAAAGGGCTACTTGACACACAAACATGTCTGAACAGTTATGAATAAATCAACACTCGCCTACCGTCAGGAAGAGACAATATCTTATCATGGATGTCAGCTGCCATTGCGGCCTCTTGTACTTCCTGGTCACTTGCGGAGATGCGTCCATAACGAATGTTTTCCCGGATATTATCATTGAACAGGACAGTGTCCTGTGGAACCACACCAATGTAGGATCTGAGGGAGCTCTGTTTCACCTGTACGTGAATAGATAACCACATGAATTTTAAACCAGTCATTCAAAGAAACATACAAATAACCTGCTAGCCAATAGGAATCCACAATTTTCCAAAGGCACTTACACACACTTATCTCAAATTTGAGTTACAGTAAGTTTTGGTTGAGTTTTGTAATTGTGCCATGCCGTACATTTCCTGTGCAATTTGGAATACACAAAGACGATCTAACACCATGTAGTCTACATAATAACAACAGGTGAATCACAGACAGGTGGGCCTCATACTTTAAAGTATTTCACCACCTGAGGGTTCGTAAGGCTCCTTTGCCTTTGAAAGCTAAGGAACCAGGTGCTGATGGGCTATGAAGGGGTCCCAAGCTCTGAAGATCTGAAACCCCAATTATAAAGCAGGGTGACAATCTTCACATGCTGTCTGTAGTTGGGAGGGGTGCCGAGATAGACCCCTGCCGAGATCCAAAGCCTGGCAAACTCTGTGAGGCAGTGCCAGCCGATATCAAGGCTTTCAAACAGAATAAAGAGGAGCAAAGACAAGACAAAGTAGGTCTAGAATGGGCACACAGTTTAAGAAAAAGCTAAACTGGCCACTTTAAACCAGATGTCAACACCATTCATATTAAAGTAAGAGCCACTGCAGAAACAGTCTATTCTGTTTCCATCTGGACAACTGAGTACCGCATCTGATATGCTTCTACTTATATTAAAACATATATAGTATTAAGATTAAGTTTGGGCAGAGGCACACAACAAATGTGTATCAATAGTACTAACATGACCTCAAAGCAAGATCAATA
>JAZGTK010010386.1:0-12582 GCA_036877625.1 Ambastaia sidthimunki | reverse complement strand
TAGTCTCCTGCAACCTCTCTGTTAGTCTCCTGCAACCTCTCTGTTATTCTCATGCAACCCCTCTGTTAGTCTCCTGCAACCTCTCTGTTAGTCTCCTGCAACCCCTCTGTTAGTCTCCTGCAACCTCTCTGTTATTCTCATGCAACCCCTCTGTTAGTCTCCTGCAACCTCTCTGTTAGTCTCCTGCAACCTCTCTGTTAGTCTCCTGCAACCTCTCTGTTAGTCTCCTGCAACCTCTCTGTTAGTCTCCTGCAACCTCAGTTTCCTGAGCTTCTGTATAGAGCTGATGTAACGAACCCTTGAGCACAATCTCCAGCTCATCTCTCAGGATATTAAAGACGCTGTGCAGTGAGCTCGTCTCAGGAATGACGTGACGCTCCATCCAGCCTCCACAGGCGTACTGATAGAAGTTCTGACACGGTTCCACACTTGGGTCCATGTTCTGAAGCAGTCGGGCCGCTGTATCCCAGAGGACAACATGGAAATGAGTCCAGAAATCATCTCATCTTCAGAGAGAGACATCTGCATGTTTAAATTAAGAAAAGAGACTGTCTGAATGAATGTGTCTTACCTGCAGTCACACACTCTGGTGTGGTACAGATGTTACTGTCCGTGTGCGATCGATACTGCAGCTCTGTAGAGAGAGAAATGTTCATCTGATGCCATGTGACTAATTCCACTCAAAACAGGCTGTAACACACCCTGCAGACATACTGTAACTCATGATGTACAATAAATATTTATGAAAATAAACATTCACGTGGGTTTATGACACAAAGTTCTTGATTATAACTTTCGTTTAAGAAGATGTGAAATCTTTCTTTTACCAACCCAACACTGAGCATGAGAAATGAGATTTGTAAACCCTGACAAAATTAACAAAGTTTAAAGTTAAGTCACAAACCTCTAACATGAATGGACAACCTGACATCAGATACTGTACCTTTTGAAGACTCGTTCCTCTGAAACCGCTCTGAAAAATAAAGGGAGAAATATAAGACCTTAAAGAATGACAGACAGTTGTACAAACTAGATTTTTAACACAGTCTCGTTCCAGAGCAAAGTTGAAGCAGTAAGCAAAGCCACATGGACCATAATTGTGAATTAGTTATTAATATATTGTGGAAAGATCTTAAAACTTGTAGTATTTGTTCTAAATGTTTCAGATGCTTTTCCACCTTTGAGTGCTGATGCGTACAGCACCAGAACTCCGGCCAGAGCACAGCTCATCAGAAGCACAATGATGGACAGTCCGATCTCCACCACGGTCCAGCGATGGTTTCTTGGTTTTGTAGTTTTCTCCATGATATCCATTTGGCTCTCTGATTTTCCCATTCTTGGAGCTGTGGATGCAGGATTGAAGTGTTGGTGGAGAGGACTGAATGATCGCGTTGCTGAGCGCAAGATAACGTGAACAACCACATGTGGAGACTCGAGCTCTCTTTTATTAAAAAATAATGATAATACAAACAGATGTGTATTAGTGACTGCATCTGAATCATCTGTGATGTGTTAATGTGCAATGATGTGACTTTTCTAATTGTTCATGAATTTCAATGATTTGTACAATTCTTTCCAGGAAATAAGTTTGTTCTGGGTTTTTTTGGCAGTTAAAAGTGGACCAGAACTTTGTTTTTTTCCACACAAGGCTGAAAGGTTAAAGGTTTAAAGAGAGTAAATGATGACAGAATGTCTGAACTGACACTGGTTGTGCATTGAGTTAAATCCAAAATTCACCATCAAGTCTCCATCATAACATTCATTTACTCTGTAAAAACCTGAAGTGGCTGCAAATGGGGCTTTGAAAATTGCCTGTTTTCAGCATCAATCTTCTGTCTCTCTCAAGCTGCAAACTGCTGATAAATGTCTTGCTAAAGTTTTAATTTGCAGACTCATTTGACATCTGAAGGCAAAAGAATAATCTTGGGAGACATTTTCATTGAGGAATGATTTGCTTTTATATTGTGGATTTGTGTAGCATTAGTTTATCTATCAGTGAAAGCACGCAGCAGTCACAACATTATTTCAGTGTGCGGTCACATTTAAATGGATTAATTTACATGAGCACATGTCAGCTGAAACCTTATCAATACATGTGTGTGCATTTAAAACTCCAGCCTTAACAACACATTTAAACTGCTAAATAACAACGTTGTATTTGCCAGTGATTTGACAAAAGTTATTTGACAGAAATCCCTTCTGTTAAATGTTCGTGTTAAACAGCTACTTCATCATGAGCTGACGTTTAAAAACTACTTGTACTGCAATAACTTGGTGTAGTTATGTTGACTGACTAATAATACCATCTGATGATTAAATATTCTGAGTGTAGAAAGTTCACCAAGTTAAAATGTACAATCTAGTAGCATTTTGTTTTTATAAGAGTGGAAATTATACATTTAAAATTATGAATTATATTCATAATTCCATTATGATTCAAGATATAATTATGAATCATCAAAAGTGTGTTTAATTTACATATTTACAGTCATAAAAGACCTAAAACCTAGAAAAATGAAGCTGGTTTAGTTTAAATGACGAATGAATCACAACAGATTTGAGCAAGATAAAATTCCTTTACAAACGACTTGTGTTCAAGTACACAACTCATACACCCATCTCAGATAACTGACGTACATGTCCACAAACCATTCTATGACATTTAAACACAAATGCTGTCTTACAACAGAATATATGAGCTTACCTCTCTTTGATGATGGAATCCTTTTGGCCCTGTTAGGACACCTTTCAATTTCCCAAACACCCCTTCTGAGTTTGTACCCAGAGCTGGTGTATGGTGAAATGAACAGAGTCCAGACAGCTGGATGTTGGAGACACTGTCTGCTCTGATGTGACTCCCTGTGAGTGAGTGAGATGCAGGAATAAGAGAGAGACGGAGGAATGTTGAGGGGGAGGAGCAATGAAGAGGCGTCTGATGCTGGTGGTTATGAGGAGAAATCAAGAGGAGGTTCACAGGAGGACAGAGAGATTCTGTGTTTTTGTATTACAAATGAAACGTGTATTTTCGCATCATGCAATTAAATGCACGGAATGGGATTAATGACTAAAATAAAACATAAGAAACTAAATTAAATACATTTACTGAAATTGTGCTTGCTTGCCTGTGCAAAATGATGCTAGGGTGGTTACCAGGGTGATGCTATGTGGTTGCTACTGTAGGTTGTTGCTTACTGGCCCATGTAAGTCCATGTTCTGGTCTCCAGATATGGCTCAGTTCCCTCCAATAGATTTTTTTGGTCTGTTTTATAATCTTTTAGACAAAAATTATCTGTCCAGAAAAGTACCAGCACACGTCTCCCACAAACCTCATAGTCACAATCAAGCTTTATAATTCAAGCTGCAAATTTTAATTCCAAAGAGTAAAAGTTTGTTCAGATCTCAAACTATAAGCAGTAGTTTTACAGCTAACAGAAGCAAAACAGAAGCTGTTCTTCATCAGAAGACTTCATGAACTCAACCACTGTTAGACAGAGGAAGAGCACAGGTTCATGTGTGCTGGCCTCTCATTATTCACAGAGCAGGTGGACTGAAGATCTCACAGCAGCTGGAGAACAGGCAGGAACTGACATCAGCCTGGCAGGAAAGTGAGCTTCACTCCCACCAGTGTCAGATTGAAATGGCACAGTGCTCATAGTCATTACCAGGCTGATTAACCACCATAATGAACTGATATGAGAGGCAGCCATCAGAACTGCCCAGCTGTCCACATCAGTTAACCCATCATAACACACGTCCAGACAGAAATGCCAGAGACCAGAATAGAACAAGAACGATCTTTCCTGCACAATGAAGAACACGGGTGACTGGCTGCTAATTACAGATGAATCTCTGTTCTCCATCACACACACACATTCGCTGGGCTCAGTTCTGTTTCTAAACAGAGTGAAGAATCATTTTCCTTGTATGTAAGTGATGTGGAAGTAAAGTATTTGTCAGGAATGGTAACCCATACCTGAAATGTGACCTCTGCATTGATCCTATCGCTGGTGAGGAGTGACCACACACCCGGAGCAGTGGGAGCAATCAGAGGTTGGGTGTTTTGCTCAAGACCACTTCAGTTGCTACCTGCCAGCTTTGAAATCAAACCAGCAACCTACTGGTTCCAAGTCAGAACCAGTAAGTCAGAACCAGCAAGTCAGAACCAATAAGTCAGAACCAGTAGGCCACAACTAAAAACTAGACTGATTCAAGATTTCATCAGCATGTTATACTGGAGCGTCTCACTAGCTACATTTACTGATGAAGAAACTGAAAGATCTGAGGATTCTGAAGGTTTGATGATAAGGGAGTGATGCTTTGCTACATGCTGCTGTACATACAATGATTTCCTGAAACCAAGATAAACAGAAAACAGCAGAATGTATCAGCTGCAGTTGTTTAAGCACTTTATCTCTTATTAAAATAAACCATTCAGCTCATGCAGGCTTTCATGGGACTCCACCTGCTTCTGCTTCTGCTTCATCTGCTTACACTCATTACTGTCCTCATGGTAATAAGTGACTTCACTCTTCTTGGCAAAATGCATCTAATTGTGCCCCAGTGCAGGGAGAACAAATGTAGTCATTAGAAATGTATTTGCCAGGTATAAGACCAGCGGTTGGCCCTAAATACTGCACTGTCTCACTGATTAAGAACATAGAAAAACAAGTTTTAAAAGCTTTTTAATTAAGCTGTTAAGATGAACTCGTAGGTTTAAATATATCTGATAAAAGCTTATTATGTTCTAATGATTATTTTAATATGGTTGCTGATTAACCAGCATTTACTCCAGTGATATTTTATTTCTGTAACATTCTTCACTTCCACTGAACGGTTCGTTCTTCAAACTGTGTGATATGCTGAATGAATTTTACTTTTGCATTAAGGCTTGCTCACACTTACAACATCTTAGCCCTGGATACTATATATTATGCATATCTGTAATATTATCTTGTAATTTATCTTAAAATTAGACTTAAACAATTAGACTAAACATGGATGTTTGAAATATTGGGTGTATTTAGCAGGTAAGTTTCAGTTGGACAGAGATCGATGTAATAATAGCTGCAGTAAAAGCGCTGGAGGTAGTTTTTGGGTTTAGGGAGAGGCACGCTGGTCATGTCCATCTTCTGTTCCATCAGCTGGTGGCAGATTCATGGGCTCTGGTCAGGTGTGATGACCAGCCCCCCGTCACACAATCATTCTGTTTCTGACCGACTGCTGTGTTCCCTTCAAGTGATTTACAGCCCAAATTTAACTCCTCACACAAGGAACAAAAGGTTCAAAACAAGGAGGCCATTACTCACAGCACACCCTGCATTCGAAGCCCTTTTAGCTTGTGAATAATCACAGAAAACCTACAACTACTAGTGTTGGTTTTAAATCTAATCCTGTGGTAAAACTCTGTAAATAAGCACAGCAGTCAAAATATGAAAAACAAGACACTCCACTGTATTTGAGGAGTCTTCCACTTTCAAAAATGAAAACATGCATTAAACAAAACCACACTGTTAATATCGGTCTTAGTTGTTCAGTGTTCAGCTTCAATGTTCAGAGAGATGTTCATTGTTCATTGAAAGTTATTAAGTGACACCTAAATGTATAACTCAAACGTGCATCATTATTTTTCATTTCTAAAGTATGTAAATACACTAATATGGTACTCTATATAATACGTTAGGTTTAAAATAAACACAATTTTTGGGTGATTAGCCAAGATCTTTAAACACTATGTGGTTTTTATCACATACACAACAAAATAATAATGCTGTACTTCAGCCACTCGCCAACCCATTATTACTGCCTGTGTTACCAAGGCAATGCAGGGAAGTGCTTTAATCCTGTTGTTTAGAGGTCACACTCTTCCACAAAATGCATCTTTCATTACAGTCACTTCAATGTTGCTTTACATAGTTTGAAATGAGCATCAAAGCACTGCTTTTCTCTAGAGGGGAAGTGAAACGTTTGTAGCCCTGAGCTGCGTGCAGAGGGTGTTTCTGCAACGTTAACGGCACTCGTTTCAAGACTTAACATTCGTCTAACTAATCTGTCTTATCTTAATAACATCCAAACTCTGTCTGCTGCATGGCAGAAACAATCGACCCAGAAGTCTTCTGTGCGTTCAATATTAGACCACCTGCTCCAGAGCAACAGAATCTCTTCTGATCTTATCAGTGTCACACGCTTTACTTTTACAATTTCACATTTTCTGATGAATATTTTGATTCAGAAACAAAGGAATATTTTTGTCTGCTAAAATCAAGTTTTTGACTTTTGTTTTTTTATAATAAGTTAGATTAAATATTATTTAATTATTTAGTTTAATCTGCGCTGCCCAAAAAAGCACCAAATTCCAAAGGCTGTCAGCGTCTGTTGTGTCAGTGTGAGAATGTCTTTTATTTAACCTTCTAAATGGTTGATATTTTGTTTGAATTGTTATTTGACAGTGAAATGTGAGTCAGGCAGCTTTGCTTTCTCTTACCAACATCATAACAGACCCCAAATCAAATTTGCCAAACACTGCCCCCTTTTGGACTGAATATTCGTTACTACATGGACTGACACGCAAACGTCAAACCGCAGTTTACATTAGCTGAATTTTACCCGTTCAAATACAAAAGCTCCGACAGTTACAAGAAACCCTGTTTGTAAGTTAACTGGCGATGTTCCTTTAAGCCCTTAATTCTCTCTCAATCACTAATATAATCTATTAAAGTACTGTTCCAGCATTTACATTTCATCCAGCTGTTTGTTTTCATGCACCAGAACGACTGATCCGTCAGTAATGAGCTGTGAAGTGTTTCATGGGCTGAGAGAGGCGTGGAGTGAGAGATTAACACAGCAGTGCTGTGACATCAGATTCCTGCTCTGAATACAGACTCATACATGATTACACAGCAACTCCCATTACTGCCATTATAACTGAACACTGACGCTGAACACAAAACACTCAATCAACACGTGAAAATACGAAATAATATACAAGAGATTTGTTTTGAAGTAAAGCAAAGATGTTATATAACAACACTGACAATAGTGTAGATGTAGACTAATTATTTCAGCTGCAGACGGACGGACGGACGGACGGACGGACGGACGGACGGACAGACAGACAGATAGATCGGCTGAAACTGTCGCAAAGTGACCGTGTAAAAGCCCTCACACCAAACCCTGCAATACAACACAACTGCATAACACAACAACAACATCTGTTAACAATCCAATATCCAAAAACAACTTACTAACAGAAGCCGCACAGTTACGATTTTGTGCCATTCTGAACTATTTCAGAGCACAATGCCGATTACAAAATAAATCATAAAACAACAAATGAAACAGCATAAAACAGCAAATCATAAAACAACAAATGACAAATTAAAAACAACTCCTAAAAACACAATGTCGAATGTAAAACTGAAAGACTCCCGCAAAATGTCCCTCAAAATGCATGTTGTGTCTGGTCACTCCTTCACTGCAGATCTGTCTGTCTTTATGAATGTCTCTCGTCACTGTATTTCTATAGACACAGGATACACAAACACCAACACTGAATATGTTGGATCTGTAATTTGGACTTTAATGATCCTGGTAAAGTGTTCTTGTTTCCTCAGACGAGCAGTTTCAGATGAACACAAGCCCCGTTCACTCTGATGTCAGACCAGAACCTCTCACACTGAAATAAAGCAGCTCATGTTCTCCAGCTTTGTGGCAAACACATCAAAACTGCACAGTGTGTTTAACGTGTGTAGTTTCTGTTGGTACAGTGGTTTTAATGTCTGTCTCATGAGATCACATGCGCCAGTGACCTGCTAGATGGCGCCACATGACCAGTTGACAGACGACGCAACCCCAGCAGTCATGAATCTGAGCAGATGTTATGGCTGATTTAAACTAGTGTTTTCCCTATAAAACACAGCGTTGGCTACTAGTTCAGTTTTCACTTCCATGCAGAGAAATCAGAGAAATGTTGGGGAATGAAAAGGTTTGACAGTTTTTATAGTTGCTTCTTCAGAATTGTGTAATTGTTAATTTTTACTCCTCTTGTAATGTCAGTTTGTTGGTACTGTGTGTTTTGTTTCTGTTAAGGAGATCTTGACTTGATTTTTTAGCACTTGAGGCTGAAGATGTGAGAACCTCAGTGCAGTCCATCAGCTGATCGCTGTCTGGTACGGAAACTGCAGTGCTGCTGACCGCAAAACCCTACAGCGGACGGTGAAGACAGCTGGAAAGATCATCGGTGCCCCTCTGCCCTCCATCCTGGACATTTTCCTTGCACGATGCTCCAGTAAATCCACCATCCCTCCCATCATCTCTTCCAGCTCCTGCCATCGGAAAGGCGGTACCGGAGCATCAAACAGCTTTTTCCCGCAGGCTGTGAGAGCCCTCAACTCCAATCACCTCCCCCTCCTCTGAAACCCACCCACAAACCTCATGAACATCACGCACAACACTTTCATAAGAACTCAATAAGAACTAAACCACCACCACGCACAGCTTATCATGTGTGGTACTTGTATTGTCTGTCCTAGGCTATGTGTCCTTAGTCAACCATTCATAGTATATTTATAGTATAGTATATGTATAGGTAGATTACCCCCCCCAGTAAGGGTATCATGTATAGATTATGTATAGGATTCAAAAGTGTGTATAGTCTTAAAATTCTTCTATGTCTAGGGGTGTGTATTGTATATTTATTTTTATTTTTTCTCTCTGTGTAACACTGTGGTCCTGCGAGACACGAAATTTCGTTCCACTGTATGCCCACTCAATAAAGCTCAACCTTAACCCTGATGTCACATACAGTGTGTTCATCAAAACACATTTTGTAAACACATGTAAAAGTTTTTTATGAAAGTCTGAATCAGGTGTATGAGATCTACTTGTTTTTGTTAGCTTTAACATGACATTTAATACGGAACATTGATTCAAAAATAAATTGTCTTGTCTTCTGTAGCTTATTAAAGTTGAAATAAGAAAACAATCCCTGGCACATTTTAAAGAATTTGGGACTTCTTATTCTTATCCCATGTTCCCAGATTAAACTGATTCAAGGTCTAAACTAGTTTATTTAGGTCTAAATTAGTTTCAAGGTCTAAATAAACACACGACCAGATGCCCTAACATTTGTACATGTTAAAAACCTTCGTAATGGATGAAAGTGAGCATTTGGAACAGTGTAACAGTGCGCAGTGTTGCTGTGTAATGGATGAAAGTGAGCATTTGGAACAGTGTAACAGTGCGCAGTGTTGCTGTGTAATGGATGAAAGTGAGCATTTGGAACAGTGTAACAGTGCGCAGTGTAATGGATGAAAGTGAGCATTTGGAACAGTGTAACAGTGCGCAGTGTTGCTGTGTAATGGATGAAAGTGAGCATTTGGAACAGTGTAACAGTGCGCAGTGTTGCTGCGTAATGGATGAAAGTGAGCATTTGGAACAGTGTAACAGTGCGCAGTGTTGCTGCGTAATGGATGAAAGTGAGCGTTTGGAACAGTGTAACAGTGCGCAGTGTTGCTGTGTAATGGATGAAAGTGAGCATTTGGAACAGTGTAACAGTGCGCAGTGTTGCTGTGTAATGGATGAAAGTGAGCATTTGGAACAGTGTAACAGTGCGCAGTGTTGCTGTGTGGATGAGCTGGTGAACACGTGGTCTTCACCCACGCGCTATAAGGGCGCTAAACTCGAACTGAAAGGCAGTCGCTGAGTGCAGAGAGCATCATGAGACCTCCATCAGACCTGACTTTTCTTCTGCTCTTCTGTCTGGTGAGTTCATCATTATCATCTTCATGTGTTCTTTCACTGTGAGCCGCCAGCGTTTTCAGCAGCACACTCGAGTTTGGACGTATCCAAATGCGCTTAAATTTACTCGATTAAATTAGAGGCATAAGAGCTTATAGTCTGATGACCAGGTTTGATTCTTGTTCTTTATAAACAGACATTAGAACCTGTAATGAACCATCACGAACTTCTGTTCATCTTTAATGCAGCATTGAGGCGCGCGCGCTTTCGTGTCATTTTGTGCTTGTAATTCAGTTGTATATTAACTCAGACACTTGTAATAACAAATCAACATACTGTTCGCTGTCTAATGTGTGAGTGAGGGTCCATTCATTAACCATGACAAAGTTTCGATCTAACGAAAGAGTTTCACGCAAAGGAGAACAGCTTTCAAAAAACTTTCAAAAAACTCCTCAGTTTCAGCAACTGACCCCTTGACAATCTTTACCTAAACTCTCTTCTGAATTTAGTCACAAAAGAATTTCCAGTCATTTTAGTAAAAGAACAAAGTATGTTAGTTACTGGTAGTTCACATACACTCATTTCACTCCTCAGATAGAGAGAGACAGCTTTGAATTCACAGGGCCTTTTTTAGATTAACCGCAGCAAAACGACTGAGGCAAGAAAACGTGTATAAATAACAGATCTTTCAAAACAGATCAATGAGGTACAGTTGGACATGTGATTTGTTTGAGAATCAGGGTTCCCCAGTGCGTTTTACCCAGAACCAAACATCTCTTGAATGCCAATGAGTTGTTTTCTAGAATCTGAATGTCACCGGCATTGACTGCAGTAGTTTGAGGCAGGACCTGTCTGTTTGTTCAAACTGAATAAATGAGATCTCCGCTTGCTTTCATCTTATAATTGATTCTTAACCTCAAAACACTTAAGTGCATGTCTTTGAAAGTCTATTAAGAGTTGAATTATAAACAAACGTGTATAAGCTAAAGCATTGAGAAGCTCATCCAACAGGTTGACAAACCTTAAAAGCAAACATTTCTTAATGATAGTGGTGTGTGGACTGTTAAAAACTGCTCACACCCTTTTCTAGTAAATTTAACAATTGTAAATGATTGTATTTCTCTTCATAACATCTGCTTATGTCACAAGTTACTGCCCTGGTTTATCTGAGGTCATCTGTAATGTAATGTAAAACTGGTCAAAAATGTAAAGGGTCGTTCACCCAGTACATAGGTCTCTTGAGTCACTATCATAAAGTAAAGTAAAAACACGGTTCCTGTTCGCACCTTATAGTATCAACAATCTATGCCCATTAAATAAGACTTTGTTTCATGTCTAAACCTAATTTGTTTGTAATTCCACTGTTGCACTTTTTACAGCTTTTACCATCTCTACATGCCAGCTGTCCTAGTAAATGTGACAATGGTAAGTTTAGCCAACGTCCTGCCGACCATTTTGTGTCACAAACCACAGTGAGTTAAATGTTATTTCTGATGATTGTATCTGTGTCTTATTATGACATATTACTGACATTAACCTGTTGCCAACTTCTTTGAAGTCTGACGGATGTCATTGCAACTGATTTCGGTTTTTATCAAGATTAACCAGGTCTGAGTGTACAAGTCAGCTAATATAACCTTGTGTCAGCATGACCTAATGTCCTCATATAGTACAAAACTGTGTGATACTTTTGTGTTATTTGGTTACTTGTTTAACTCGTGTGTTTTGTGTTGCATAAGTCTAATACTTTAATAATTAACGTTTGCTATGGCAAGATTACTCTTAGTCTTTGACTGCTTAAGGATTTGAACAAACCCCTGACTGTTCAGAGTAAAAGCTACTGCGTCCAGTTTTGCGAATTGAATCGAGGGAGATTTTACTCAGCTGTTAACTGAAGCTTTTCCCTCAAGTTTCAGAAGAAACTTTGGGCCAGTCACTTCAAAACCTCTGTTAGCGTGCTACATAGTGTGCTTTTACTTTTGCACAAGCAATGCAGCTGTGAGTGCCACATAAAGAGATGCGTGATGTTTGTGTGTTGTAGGTAATACTGTGCAGGGCTGTAAGTGTAACAGAAAGTGCTCGGGTGAAATTTACTGGTACTTACGACAGGGAATCAAGAACTGTGATCGCTGCACTTCGAAATGCTCTGGTCAGTTGTGTTATGACATTTCCCAGAATTCACAACACTGACAGGCTTTTCACACTTCAAATGTAATTTTTAATCCCGGCTTAATGTAATCCTGGCTAATCAGCTTTACACATTTTAAACTGTAGTCCTACATTTTACAAATTAAATTAAAATTGACTGTTTAGGTACAAAGCGTTCATGAAATACCGAGTTCGGTGAAGTGTGAAAAGTCATTGATAAACTGTCTAATGTAAAAATGTGGCAAAATGTTGAGCATGTATTAACAAACAAGATATGTGGATGTTTCTGTGAACTTGTTTTGTTTCATTGACTCTTCTGTGTGTTTGTGTGTGTGTGAACTCTTCTGTTTCATTGACTCTTCTGTGTGTTTGTGTGTGAACTCTTCTGTTTCATTGACTCTTCTGTGTGTTTGTGTGTGAACTCTTCTGTTTCATTGACTCTTCTGTGTGTTTGTGTGTGAACTCTTCTGCCTCATTGACTCTTCTGTGTGTTTGTGTGTGAACTCTTCTGCTTCATTGACTCTTCTGTGTGTTTGTGTGTGAACTGTTCTGTTTCATTGACTCTTCTGTGTGTGTTTGTGTGTGAACTCTTCTGCTTCATTGACTCTTCTGTGTGTTTGTGTGTGAACTCTTCTGCTTCATTGACTCTTCTGTGTGTTTGTGTGTGAACTCTTCTGTTTCATTGACTCTTCTGTGTGT
>JAZGTK010010385.1:0-16433 GCA_036877625.1 Ambastaia sidthimunki | reverse complement strand
TAATAACGGTCTTTGATGAGAAAGATCTTATGTTTAAAAGCCCGAGCTTTAAATGGCGTTTATTTTCTATCGTGTTATTTCCTGTATTTATTGCAATAAGATTATGTCTAGATATTGCTGCGTGTTTGTTGTTATGCCTCACTGACCGGGGAACAGACACAATCTCTATATGTTTAACCATGCACACATTGTCTATATTTGAATTTACATAACAGCAGCGGCTAGAATTAGAAGTTGAACTTGCCAGTCAAATTGAGCGGATGGTCCTGGTGATATTGTCCGATAGTAGAGCTGCTCCGAACTGGCTGGGGTGCAGGCCGTCTGGACGGTAAAGCCTCGGTCGCTCCCAAAAGAGATACCAATTATTTATAAACAGTAGATTCTGTTCATTGCACCAGGAAATTAACCACTGATTTAAAGAAAACAGTCTACTGAACCTTTCGCTTCCTCATCGATAGGTAGGAATTGGTCCTGATATGATTACCTTCGTTGAGGGCGATGAGCTGCGCACTGATTTTACCATTTTTTCTGAAGTCAGTTTCATATTAGCTTTTAGATAAATGTTGTTAAATTTACAGGTCCTCTCAGAACATTGCCTCAATTAACCACATTTAGTTTCATAATGATACATTCATGTGTTTGTAAAAAACTGCATTTTATGACAAAATTCAAAATGTCTGATGCCCAAAATTGACGACCAAAGAAAATTGGATAACATTTAAGTTGGCATGCATCATGGAACTAAAAAAAAGGAGACTAAAAGTAGTCAAATTACATTACCATGTTACATTATCAATGTTACTGGCTGACAATTGTCATGTAGTTTATAATCAGCAACTGATTTCAATCCCCAAGTAATTTACTCAGCACTGGGGTCTTGAAGGACAGTGTTAAAAGATAAGCTTTGTGTGGTTGAAAGCAAAGTTTTGTAAAGGCAAAAACCCTTTGTGTGTTTTTTTAAAAGACTCACTCCTCAGACTTGAATGCCACCTTTTGGAGAAATCACCAGAGACAGATGGGCTCACTAAAAATGTATCTGAGAAATGTATGCTATTAGATACATCTTGTTTGATGCTACCTCCTTCAGTCACTAAGTAATGACTATAGCTTAGAGCCAGGGGAAGATGTCATCAGGTGGCGTCCAACTTTTACTTTTCACTTCCTGGTACTTCGTGGCTTTCCTCTCTGAGGCCTCTTCACAACCTTCTTTTTACGGGACCGTTAGTTTAATCAGGAAGATCTTCTTTACCTTCTCAGACCATATGACCGAATCGGGCTTCAGAGATGTTTGGACAACCTGGGGAAAGTGAAGTTTCCTTCCCAGATCCACCCTCATCTCCCACAATTGTGCCGCCTGCAGGAGGCCCTTCTTGGTCTTCTTGAGATGGTGTTGGTCTCACGTTGGTGTGGCACTTTTTCCGTCTTTCCTGCTCCAAGATGTCAGCCAGTGCTCTGAGGACCTTGTCATGGCGCCACCTGTATCTCCACTAGCTAAGAGCAGAATATAAAATGTTATATTCTGTAAATGTATAATGTATTCTATTAAATGTATGTCGACTCCATTTCAGTTTCATTTTATTTATATGGCACTTTTTACAATATTTCATTGTTTAAAGCAGCTTTATGTAAAAGCCCTGAAAAGGGAGATATTAGTGTGAAAGATGCACAGACACAACTTTCCTCAGCTTATGTGTATAATGAGTCGAAGAAAAGTGACGTGCCCTTCAGCATACCTCAGCAGTTTAGTCCCTATTGGACTTATTCTGTAACTACATCTACTCTTAAAACACGCTGGATGTTTTAAGAGTAGATGTAGTTACAGAATGTAGTTAAAATGATACTGGCATAAAACATAACACAAAAATACTGTGCTTCAGCTGCTGACACTGACAGTAACATTAGAAACATAAGACTATAAACAAAAGGTGTCATCCAACATGAAATTATCCATATTTCAAAATACACTAACTGTGAGATTGTTAGGTGGCATTCTTCTACTGGATGTGAATTAAAGTATGTAGTGCACATTATTTCACATGCTCCCTATCAAACATACAGTGGTGTGAAAAAGTATTGGCCCCCTTCCTGATTTTTAATTTTTTTGCATGTCTGTCACACTGTAATGTGTCAGATCATCAAACAAATTTAAGTATTAGTCAAGATAACAAAAGTAAACACAACATGCAGTTTTTTAAATGAAGGCTTTTATTATGAAAGGGAAAACAAAATCCAAACCTATATGGCCCTGTGTGAAAAAGTGCTTGCACCCTAAACCTAATAACTGGGTGGGCCACACTTACAGCAACAACTGCAATCAAGCGTTTGCGATAACTTGCAATGAGTCTGTTACAGCACTGTGGAGGAATTTTGGTCCACTCATCTTTGCAGAACTGTTGTAATTCAGCCACATTGGAGGGTTTTCAAGCATGAACCACCTTTTTAAGGTCATGCCACAGCATCTCAATAGGATTCAGGTCAGGACTTTGACTAGGCCACTCCAAAGTCTTCATTTTGTTTTTCTTCAGCCATTCAGAGGTGGACTTGCTGGTGTGTTTGGATCATTGTCCTGCTGCAGAACCCAAGTTTGCTTCAGCTTGAGGTCACGAACAGATAGCCGGACATTGTCCTTCAGGATTTTTGGGTAGACAGCAGAATTCATGGTTGTATTTAATCACAACAAGTCTTCCAGGTCCTGAAGCAGCAAAACAGCCCCAGACCATCACACTACCACCACCATATTTTACTGCTGGAATGATGTTCTTTTTCTGAAATGCTGCGTTACTTTTACGCCAGATGTAATGGGACACACACCTTCCAAAACGTTCAGCTTTTGTCTCGTCAGTCCACAGAGTATTTTCCCAAAAGTCTTGGGGATCATCAAGATGTTTTCTAGCAAAGCTGAGACAAGCCTTTATGTTCTTTTTGCTCAGCAGCGGTTTTCATCTTGGAACTCTGCCATGCTAGCAATTTTTGCCCAGTGTCTTTCTTATGGTGGAGTCATGAACACTGACCTTAACTGAGGCAAGTGAGGCCTGCAATTCTTTGGATGTTGTTGTGGGGTCTTTTGTGACCTTTTGGATGAGTCGTCGCTGCGCTCTTGGGGTAATTTTGGCCGGCCACTCCTGGGAAGGTTCAACACTGTTTCATGTTTTCATCATTTGTGGATAATGGCTTTGTGGATAATTGTGGAGTCCCAAAGCTTTAGAAATGGCTTTATAACCTTTTCCAGACTGATAGATCTCAATTACTTACTTTCTCATTTGTTCCTGAATTTTTTTGGATCTTGCCATGATGTGTAGCTTTTGAGGATCTTTTGATCTACTTCACTTTGTCAGGCAGGTCCTATTTAAGTGATTTCTTGATTGCAAAAAGGTGTGGCAGTAATAAGGCATGGGTGTGGCTAGAGTAATTGAACTGAGGTGGGATAAACCACAGTTATGTTTTAACAGGGGGGGCAAAGACTTTTTCACACAGGGCCATGTGGGTTTGGATTTTGTTTGCCCTTCATAATAAAAACCTTCATTTAAAAAACTGCATGTTGTGTTTACTTTTGTTATCTTGACTAATACTTAAATTTGTTTGATGATCTGACACATTACAGTGTGACAGACATGCAAAAAAATTTCTTTATTTCTGACCTACACTCATCAAATATGACAAAACATGTCCAAACATTTGTTACAGGCTAGAACTCTTTTGTTACGTTCAGTTCTTTTCTCAGTCCCATGTTGCAGGTAATTTACAGACTGGAACTCTTTTAGTACATTCTTCTTTTTTTTTTTTCTGAGTCCACTGAGCACACTTGTTCACACTTGTTGATAACTGTTCACAGTACATATACATATCTTCTTCATTTAAGCACAGTCAATGTAATAAAGTCTTCTACTGTGCATTGTTTACAATATTATTAGAAATATCAATGTCTATGTAATAAACAAAAACTTAGCTTTGCTGTAAGTCCATGAGTGTCCAATATATTAAACGGTCCAAAGCAGAATCATTCTAATTTCCATACAGGCCTTGTATAAGGGGGCAGTGCAGCAAGACTGTAGCAGGACGGTCTTCCAATTTTGTCATATCTGAGGATTTTTGGTGGCCTATGGAGTTTCTGGGGTCGCTGAGGCCTCATGGCCATCTTCTTTTCCTGACTGACATCCACCATAGGCAGTGATGCTTGTTCCTTTTCAGTATCAGGTGAGTTTGTGACCTGAACATCCCAGTTTTCCAAAGGGTTGTCATCTTTTTACAAGCTTGTTGGTGACAAGTGCAGGCGCAGCGGCTCCTCTCAGTCCCGAAAATATGGTGTTTACATGTTTACCTTCGTGTAAGTGGTTGTTTTGTTTCAGTAAATGTTCGTCGTGTTTGTCTGTCACTAGGCACATTTACAATTGTCGTTTCTGTTAGAGATAAACAGAACTTTTTTAAACTCCACACACGCTGAAAAACTTCGGAGCTTGGGATTACTTCACCAGCCTACCACACCACCGACCTCAACTTCTGCACTCCCCCCGCTGAGGACACGCCGCAGGTAGCATGAGAGGAAGCAGAAGAAGGGAAAGCGCGAAGGCATCTGAGCTAGGCTAGCAGCTAGCCCACACAAGCTGGCTATTCCAACCATCCTGCTTGCCAATGTATGCTCTTTCAACAATAAAATGGACCACATACGGCTACTGAGAACTGTTCAATGGACTGTCAAAGACTGTTGTGTCCTTTTATTTACGGAAACGTGGCTCAATAAAAACATTCCTGACTTTTTTTAACCACGCAGACCCTAGATCAGTGTTACCAAAATTATATCAGCACATTGATATAATGTGCTGATACCCTTTTCAACACGGAGAAACAACATTCTGGACATGGTTTACACAACCCACAGAGGAGCATACAAAGCCTCCCCCCCAGGCCTATCTGACCACACTACTGTCATGCTAATGCCAGCATACAGACCAAGGGTGAAAGTCACCAAACCAGCTCAAAGACAGGTTTGTGTATGGCCAGAAGGTGCCTCCTCATCACTTCAAGACGGTTTTGCCACCACAGACTGGGACCTGTTTAAACAGGCAGCCACCTACAACCAGCACACTGACATTCAAAGAGCCTGTGGCAGGGAATCCAAACTCTGTAGTCAGTGACAAATATCACTGACTACAGACCTGCAATAATGACATCTCTTTCTTTGCACGTTTTGAAGCACACAACATCACGTCTGCACAAAAGACTTCATTCTCTCTTGACGACCAGGTTCTGTGTATTTCCCCAGCCAGCGTGAAGAGATCCTTCTCTAAGATCAACGCCTGGAAAGCAGCTGGTCCAGACAACATACCGGGTCGGGTGCTGAAGGACTGTGCAGAGGAGCTCAAAGATGTCTTCACAGATATTTTTAACATCTCCCTGAGCCATGCTGTTGTCCCCAAATGCTTCAAAACTACCACAATTATACCTGCCCCTAAGAAACCATCCCTATCCAGCTTTAATGACTACTGTCCTGTTGCTCTGACCTTTATTGTCATGAAGTGCTTTGAGCAGATAGTCATGCAACACTTTAAAGCCAACATCCCCTCCTCTCTTGACCCCTTCCTGTTTGCATATCAGGAAAACTGGTCCACTGATGATACAATCTCCACTGCAAACAAAGGACGCTTATGTGAGAATGCTGTTTCTGGATTTCAGTTCTGCATTTAAAACCATCATCCCACAGCAACTAATACAGAAACTGGACCGGCTTGGCATCAACACCTCCCTGTGCAATTGGCTGCTGGACTTTCTCACAGGAAGACCACAGGCAGTTCAGGTTGGCAACAACACATCCAGCACTGAACACAGTGGCACCACAAGGATGTGTTCTCAGCTCCCAGCTACACCAACATACAGCACCAACCTCTTCATAAAGTTTGCAGACAATACAACAGTGGTAGGTCTCATCAGCAACAATGATGAGACAAACTACAGAAATGAGGTGCAACAACTCGCCATATGGTGCACCAACAATCTCTCTCTGAACATAGAGAAACAAAGGAGATTGTTGTTGACTTTCGGAGAGCACACACCCAGCACCCTCCTCTGATCATCAACAGTGCTGCTGTGGAGTGGGTTAGCAGCACCAAGTTTCTGGGTGTGCACATAACAGAGGATCTCTCCTGGACCACCAACACTGCATCTATGCCTAAGAAAGCACAACAACGCCTCTATTTCCTCCGCAAACTGAAAAGAGCCAGAGTCCCGACACCCATCATGTACTCTTTCTACCGTGGCACCATTGAAAGTATCCTGACCAGCTGCATCACTGTGTGGTTTGGGAACAGCACTGCTCAAAACCAGAGGACACTGCAACGCATAATGAATGCAGCAGGAAAAACCATCAGTGCCACATTACCTTCCCTCACAGACATTTATAACACCCAATTAACCCGAAAAGCCCTCAGCATACACCCACCCCTTGCAAGGTCTCTTTAGTCTTTGCCCCTATCAAGGTGGAGCAAGTCCACTGACACAAGTTGAAATGGCTGTGTAGTGATGATATTTGTGAGAGGAGCCTTAGTCTTGCGGTTAGGTTTCTTCTGTTTTAGACAAACACAGGTCATAACATATTGTTCAATTTCTCACCGCATGTATGGTCTCTCATCAGTGATACTGTCCTGTCAGCACTGTGGTGTCCCATTTTATCATGAAGCTCCTTTAATACAGTGGCTCTGTGTTTGTCAGGCAACACCAGTTGTTTCCTGTGGACTGTCTTTCTCCACAAGACTCCATTCTCATCTGTCTCCAGTTTTTCCCATGTACGGCAAGACAAACACTCGGGGCGCTTTAAGTTTTTTAATTCTTTACGCAATGGCCTTACTCCCAACAACTTACTCTGTAGAACTGGCCCAATGTGTCTGTCATCTTTCTGATATTGTTGAATCTGTGCTGATGTTAATGAGACAATGGTAATGTCTGTGGTATCAAGTACACCATTGACAGAGATGGCCATTGACCATGAAGCATTCGATTCTTTCTGTGTTTCTACTGCCTGTGCAGTTGCTCCCACTGCATCATAAGTCATCTCCTCTGTGCACTAATTAATTCATTCAACTTCTCTACATCAACTGGCATTCTAGACAGACTATCAGCATCAATGTTCTCTGAAATCAGGTAGTAATCGGCTACCCATCTGCTTCCTGTAGCATTCAACTTAGCAGTGGACAAAACATATGTCAAGGGGTTGTTGTTACTGTAAACTGTAAAAAAGGGGGTATAGTACAAATAGTCACGGAATCTTTCTGTAAAGGCCCATTTAAGAGCGAGTAATTCCAATTTTCCTGAATTAAAGTGATTCCCATTTTGTTTTTGATATAACACGGCACCAAGCCCCTTGTTGGATGCATCTGTGTGGAAAATGAATGGCTGGAAGAAATCTGGGAATGCCAGGACAGGGGGTTGAACCAGACAGTTTATCAGTTGTTCCGGGATTTGTTGGTGTGAGTCTGTCCAATCAATTGGTGTGTGACATGACACCACTTTTGCATTTCTCTTTGTCAGGACCCTTTGTTAGCTCATAAAGGGGGCTGACAATGCAAGAAAAGTCCTTAATGTACTGGCGATAGTAGTTCAACAGTCCCAGAATCTGCCTCAACTCACCAGCTGTTATTAGATTTTTGTCTTTCAGAACCCTTATGGCAGCTGTGTTAGCAGGATCCATTTTATTCCCTTCTGCCGACACTATTCTCCCCAGGTAGCTGTTACAGAGGTGGCTCCCGCACCACCTCTCCTGGGCCACCAGAGGGAGCCCTCTCCCGAATATTGACTCCATATTCTTGGGGCTGATTAGCCGGCCACCTGAACTCTATTAACGTGTGTATTTAAACCCCAGCCTTGCTGTGCTTCTTTGTGAAGTCTTGTTTTGCCATGCATACATTTCTGAGCGTTTCCTGGATTGCTATTTCTGTGTTTGACCCTTGTCTGCCTTTGGATTTTGTTATTGCCTGCCTTTTGATTTTGTTATTATCTGTCTTTGGATATTGTTTGATTGCAGCCTGCCCCGACCATTTGCCTGTCTTTTGGATTACATTTTTGGATTGCCTGTTATCACTACAATTAATTACAGACTGCTAATGGGTCGCGCCTCTCCTGAGTCGTTGTTACATAAGACTTTGCCACCCAGCGATCCGTCAGCTGTCTGCAGAGCTGTCCGCCCAAGCCTTTCAGATTGCGATGCATCATGGTCACATTTCCCGACTGACAACTCTACTACAGGAGTTAGTAAAGTCTGTGCAGGGAATGCAGCATGTCGTGCCAAGTGCTTCCAACACCGCCTGAGATAAATTCAATAGGGAACCAGCTAAATGCAAGGAATTTCTACTCCAGTGCTCGTTGTTTGTAGGTCAACAACCCACGCTATACCCGTCTGAGAATAGTCGTATTGCATTTGTGTGTTCTCTGCTCACAGAAAGGGCGGTGGAGTGGGCCACAGCCGTCTGGAGGATGGATAACTCAGTGTTCCCTGCATTTCAGGAAGGTGTTCGATCATCCTGTGGAGGGTAAATGTCCCGGAGAACAATTACTGTCACTCACTCAAGGCAATCTGCCAGCTTCAGAATATGCCCTTCAGTTCAGAACGCTCACTGCTCAGACCGAATGGATTGAGGATACCCTTAAGCTGCTTTTCCAAAGAGGGTTGAATCCAGAGCTGCAATCAGAGCTGGCTTGTCATGATTAGGGCAGGAGCTTGGGTAATTTAATTGACCTAACCATACAAATCAAAAATCTTGTCCGTTCCAGACAACCCAGTTATCCTCACCAGTATTACCCCAAGCCAGTGGTCGAACCCATGCAGCTGGGAACCACCCGCCTATCCTTAGAGGAGCGCCACAGGCGACGACGCGAGAACCTGTGCCTCTACTGTGGTCATCCCGGCCATCTCAAGTACTCCTTTCCAGTCAAAAGAACCAGTTCCCCAGACTCTGTGAGTGTCATCCCCGTCAGAACATAACAATGCCAGTTACGTTAATGTTCCAGGGCCAAACTACTAACACCTCTTCACTGATTGACTCTGGGGCAGCTGGCAACTTTATATCTCAGACTTTCGTCCTAAAACATAATATACCTCTGAAACTTTGTAACCGCTCTTTGGCAGTGGAAGCCTTGGATGGCAGATGGCAGGGGAAGATCCAGTTCATGACGGAGGAGGTCCATCTCCAAACCAGTCTGCTGCACTCCGAGTCCATCCAGTTCTATGAAATCTAGTCCTTTAACCACAATATCATTTTGGGGTTACCATGGCTACAAAGACACTGCCCAGTTATCTCCTGGAATGATGGACAAATTCTTCAGAATTGCTTAACCCAAGTAAACCGCTTAAGTAAACGAATTCCCAGTACAGAGACTTAGTCCTTGTCAGAGAATCAGGTACCTTGTGCTTATCACCATTTAATGGAGGCTTTCAGTAAACAATGGGCCTCACAAACTCCCTGCGCACCGATCAGTGGATTGTGCAATCAGTCTAATTCCAGGGTCAACACTGCCCAAAGGAAGAATCTTCCCCTTGTCCAAACCAGAATCTGAGGCCATGAACACTTACGAAGTGCACTTATGGGTGACGAATGGAAGACAGCCTTTTCTACTGCCAGTGGTCATTATGAATACTTGGTTATGCCCTTCGGCCTAGCTAACAGCCCCACAATTTTTCAATCATTCATGAATGATATTTTCAGAGATATGTTAGATCGTTGGATGATAATTTATATTGATGACATTCTGATCATTTCTAACTCCCTAGAGGAACATGTGAACCACGTCCAAGCAGTCCTGCAACGCTTAATCAAGTTCCAGTTATATACCAAAGAAGAAAAATGCGAGTTTCATCATACTAGTGTCTCCTTCTTAGGGTACATAATCAGTAAAGAGGGGGTAACTATGAATAAGAAGAAGGTTCAAGCGGTAACTGAGTGGCCCCAGCCAAATACGATGAGAGAATTGCAGAAATTTCTGGGATTTGCAAATTTCTATTGTTGATTCATTCAAGGTTTCAGTTCTGTGGCAGCTTCCTTGACAGCCCTTACCAAACGCCAGAATGGCCGGATCACATGGTCACCTCAAGCTGTACAAGCCTTTAGGGATCTAAAGGAACGAATCACTTCTGCCCCCATTCTGAAACACCCAGACCCAGATCTTACTTTCATCGTAGAAGCTGACGCATCCAGCACCGGGGTTGGAGCTATCCTGTCTCAACGTCATGGTAATCCTGCTAAAATGTACCCCTGTGCTTTCTTTTCCAGGAAGTTATCAGCAGCTGAGCGTAACTACGATGTGGGCAACCAAGAATTGTTGGCCATGAAACTAGCGGTGGAGAAGTGGAGACACTGGCTCGAGGGGGCAGCTCACCCATTTATGGTTCTAACCGATCACAAGAATTTGGAATATCTGAGATCAGCCAAAAGACTTAACCCCAGACAGGCCCGGTGGGCCCTTTTTTTTTTCCACCCGCTTCCAATTCACTGTCACCTATCACCCCAGATCAAAGAATGGAAAAGCAGACGCACTTACTAGGCAAACAGAAGAGACTCAAGGTAATCCTGATCCAGAAAACATAATTCCTCCCAGTATGTTGTTAGCCCCAGTGCAATAGGATATTATTACGAAAATCACAAATCATAACAACCTTGAACCCTCTCCATCTGAATGCCCTGAAAACTGTTTATTCATTCCAGAGCCATTAAGAACTCAATGTAAGGAAATGGAAGGAAATCAATGTAGGGGCAGGTGAAATTTTGCTGCAAGGCACTAGTAATCAACGAAGCCTGCTAATGATATAATACTTTTGCCATGGTCGCGTTAGTGAAAGTATGTTGTGTTTGCGTATCACTTTTTGTGGTGTGTTTTAGCTGATAAGTGTGAGCTTAGAATCAGGTGAACTTATCTGTTAGCAATGATATTACTTGCTAACAATCTCCTAACAAGTGGTTAGCAAGCAAGCATGCTCACCAGTTTGTAGAGTTCAGAACTTCGGTTAAGTCATCTTGACTGCAAGATAAAATTGGCCCTGTCAATTCAAATAACTAACCTGGACATACAGCGTGTTAAACGCCATCACACCACAGATGTTGCCTCACCAACAAACTTCTTATTTAACTGACGTTGTTTAGTAGATAAAATGTGCCTTTGCCGGGGTAGTTTGGAAGCGCAAGCTTGGGGTAGCAGTGTAGATGTGGTAATAAGAATAGCTTACGGATGAGGTAAAAATCAAAATGATAAAACACGGTGTAGTAGTTGAATATTCTAAGTATAAAACACATTCGTCAAGCTATTTAAAGCATGTGTTTTTTTGTGGTGCGTTTTCAGCAGAATTGGCTGGCGAACATAATTATGTGTGCTGGCCAGTTTGATTTTTGCTGCTAGGTTGCTAACCACACTGATATTTCTTTGATGGAAGTCTTTGTTGCATTTGTGCTGTATGGCATTTATTAGTGGTAATAGGAGTTAAAAAAAAACCTTGTGAAAAAAAGGCAGTTTAGTTGTTCTTGTTTTACATCAATTGTAGCAGATGACCACAGGAGCTGGCATGTCTGCCAGTGTTGGTATATGATGTTAGATATTAGTTGGAAGTTTCATATTTTTTCATAGCTTTCATTTTTAGTTGAAAGTTTCGGTCCTTTTCATATATAGTAGCATTTTCTCCATCAGCCATGTCTGTTGTCCTACTAACATTTCTGTCTATTATACATTGTTCCTCAACTTAGTGAAGCAGCCTTATGCAGTGCAAGTTTTGTTAGTTTTCACACCACAACGCAGAGACTCTTCTGAGACACCATAGGATACACCACAGTCGGGAAGGAGCCCGCTGGCCCTGTTTTTTCAACGACTGCGTCTGCTCTTTTAAAACATCAGGTTCGTTAAGGTGTTATCTCTTCAAGTTCCATACATAAAAATCACCTAAACATGTACAGAATTCAACATTTACATGTGAGCTGTGTGATTTCAAGGATGTTTGCAATGAAAAGCAGGTTTTAGTCATTTAGGATTACATTTAGGGAATTGCCAGACAATTAGATGCCCATTTATAAATTGTGATTGTCAGAAAGCTGCTTGCACCAGCGGTTATACAACTGGTTATTTAACAGCTAAGTTTCTTAGTGTGTATTTCTCTTTTGTTTCATTGGCCCGAGAAGGAAACATATAAGATGAGTACCAAACAGGCAAGGATTAAGTCCCAGTGCTTTTTTATTTTTCACAGCTGTATGTCCCTCATGCTCCAACCAAAATAGCATAAATATAACAAACAAAATATTCAAAATAAACCCAGCAAAACAAAACATTAACCTAAACCCGAGGAACAAACTTCTGTTCATGTTACTGGCCTTGGCTACCAACACTATAAACTGATGTTTACGTGATGATAATCTGTGTTCATCATCACACACAACCCTCCCTCTAAACAGTCACAACCTCAGGAGTGAAGTGACAAAAAGTCAGTCATAAAATTACACACTCCTGCTCTATATTGACTCTCAAATTTAAAAGGTTGAAGGGATAAATACCATCTTGTTATTCTTGCATTAGTGTCTCTCATTCTCCTGAGCCATTGCAAAGCTCTATGATTTGTCTCAAGCAGAAAGTCTTTACCAATCAGATAATACTTCAGAGTGTCCAAGGCCCATTTGATGGCCAGTGCCTCTTTCTCTATTGTGGAATACTTAGTCTCTCGGGGAAAAAGCTTCCTACTAATGTATTGTACAGGATGACGATTTTCTCCTTTCCCCTGTAACAGTACAGCACCCAGTTCTTGTTCAAATGCATCCGTTTGGACCACAAAAGGAAGATCAGAGTTTGGGCTCTGTAATACAGGGTTTTTACACAAACAAGAGTTGAGGTCTTGAAAAACTCGTTCACATTCAGGTGTTCAGTTTCCTTTAGTGGATTTACTTTTCTTGGTAAGATCAAACAATGGTGCAGCTCTGCTGGCAAAATTAGGTATAAACCTTCTATAACAGCCTATTAAACCTAGAAATGACCTAACACTTTTCTTCGTTGATGGAGGTGCACATGACACAAATGCTTGTAGTTTGTCCACCTGAGGCCTCACTAAACCTCCTCCAGCAACATAGCCCAAGAAAGAAACTTGCTGTTTAGCAATTTGACATTTCTTTGCATTCACAACCAGGCCTGCTCATCGAATCCTTTCAAACACCTCTGCTAGATGTTCTAGATGCTGTTCCCATGTCTCGCTGAAAATGACGATATCGTCAACATATGCCGCCGCACAGCTGTCCAGATCTCAGCACTTTATAAACCAAATGTTGAAAGCTTGCTGCGGCCCCGTGCAGACCAAATGTCATGTACTTGAAATGATAAAGCCCCGAAGGAACACGAAAAGCAGTCAAGTTCTTAGCTGAGTCAGTCAACGGCACTTGCAGTATCCTTTACACAGGTCAAAAGTTGTCAAATACTTAGCTTTGCCCAGCCGCTCGATCAACTCGTCGACTCTTGGCATCGGATAAGGGTCAAAAGCTGAAACTGCATTCAGTTTTGAGAAATCAACACAGAATCTCAATGATCCGTCTTTCTTTGGCACCAGTACAACTGGACTACACCATTCACTCTTTGACGGCTCTATAATGTCAGCATCCAGCATCATCCGCACTTCCTCCTTCAAGGCTGGAACCAGGCATGCTGGCACTTTACAATGAGTCTGCCTAATTGGCTCTGTTGCAAGAAGACACATATCATGATACAGAAGTTTAGTTTTTCTTGGTTTATCAGAAATGAGACCCTCTGGCAGTAACTTCTGGAACTCTTTTTGCTGTTTAGGAGACAGATGATCTATTTCTGGAAGAGTTAACTTTGAATTAACAGGAAAATACTGTTCCTCTAATTCCTCTTCTTCGTCTACTTTCCTTGCCCACAACTGCTCTGACCATGAGCCTTTTCTCTGATTCCAAGGCCTTAAAAGATTAATGTGAAAAATCTGAGACTTTTTCTTATGGTCCGGTACAGAAATCCCATAGTTAGTGGGACTTACTTTTCTCAGAACTTTATATGGTCCTTGCCATTTAGCCAAAAGTGAACTTAGGAAGCCAGAAGTAGGAAGTAATAATAGCACTTTCTGGCCTGGAGTCAGCGTTCTTTTCCTACTTTTGCTGTGCTTTTTTGTCAAATTAGCACTCACCAGATCTGTCATTGAGTTCAATCTCTCCCTCATCTTCAAAACAGATGACAAAATATTTGTTTGCTCACGTGCATTGTCTCCTTCCCAAGCCTCTTTTAGTATGCCCAAAGGCCCATGAACTTGACGTCCATAGAGCATCTCAAAGGGTGAGAAACCTGTTGATGACTGTGGAACTTTACGGTAAGCAAACATCAAATATGGCAACCAGTGGTCCCAATTAGAACCTGTATTAGACACAAACTTGCGTAGCATTGACAGTGTCCGATTAAATCTCTCCACCATACCATCAGTCTGACGATGATAAGGAGTGGTCTGTATCGGACGTATGCGTAGCATTGAGCAAACATTTTTTATTAACTTAAATGTAAAGTTAGTACCCTGGTCTGTAATTATCTCCTAAGGCAATCCAGTAAAACCTACTAGCAATTCTAGCCAGTGTTTTCTGCTGGCCTAAATGCCCTGCCCACGGTACTGAATGACCCAATTGTAACACCTTTTATCTCATCGAGTCAGGTACTACCAATCTTTCACCTTCAGCACCCACCAAGTACAATTTATCTTCTTTAACCATCAGGTGGTCTTTCTGAATTAATGCAGACGTTGTATTAGCATTAGCTTTCTCAAATAACGGTTTTAGAGTTTCATCTTGCCTTTGCAACTGTACAATATCATGCGGAATCTGCTCAAAAACATAGATGTTAGGTTTTGGCACATTTTCAAATACTTCAGTACCCGCAACTTTATCATAATTTTGTCCCTCTTAGATTTTCTGTGTTTTGAAACCATATTAAAAGGTAAATCTTGCAAAAGTTGTCTACTGACCTCTTCTTGTTTTGCCTGTGCTCTTGTTATTACCATAGCCTCTGCTACGTTTTTGTCATTCTGCAACAAATCCACTAACACAGGTACATCTCTGCCTAATATCACAGGATACGGTGCTTTATCAATTACTCCAACAGTCAAATTGTAAGCCTGGCCTGCGATTTCAATCACAATCTCTGTTTTGGGATACTCTTTTTCATCGCCATGGATACAGCAGACTCAACTTGCCCTGTTTCAACATATTTGACTTTACTAAACATTCTGGTCTTACCAGTGTCTGACTTGAATCAAACCAGAATCAAACGCTTTAAACAACTTATTTCCAATCTTCACATCAATTACTGTATCAGTATTCAGTTTAATTTCATTTAACTTCACTGAGGATCTTAACTCATAACAAAGGCGAGTATCAGTGACATTTTGCACAGGACAATCTGCTTTTTTATGCCCCAGCTGGCTGCACGAATGACATATAACCACAGACCATCTGTTGTACTGGCTAACTGATTGCGTACTGTTTCTCAAAGTAAAACCAGTTTGTAACATTCGGTTCTCAGCATCAAATTTTTTCAGACCACTACCCTTAACATCCCCAGACTTACCGGTTATCACTGAAGCCTCGCCATCGTCTCGGTTGCTGTAACGATCGTCTCACGGCCATGAACGACTCCACCAACTCTGCCGCTTGTTTACACGAAGTAGGGCAATTCTGCTTTACCCACGTTCTTACTTCTGGATTCAACACTTTGAGAAACTGTTCAAGTACTATTTGATCGCCGATCTCTTGTTTGGTCCGTCGCGAAGGGACCATCCACTTTTCTTTCTGTCTTTCAGTCTCACATACAATTCTCGCAGAGTTTCATCCTCTAGCTGATTAAATGCTCTAAAACATTGTCGAAAAGTCTCAGAATTCATTTCAAACTTATCAAGTATCACTTGTTTAACCAAGTCATAGTCCAAAGTTTTATCCAGCTCCATAGCCACATAAGCAGCTCTTGCCTTTCCTGATAGCAATGGTAAAAGATGTAACACCCAGTCTTGTCTTGGCCATTTGCACACTTGAGCAATCCGTTTAAAAGTCGTTAAATAATGATCAATGTCCTCATCACTTGACCACGGTAGCATTCTTGGGCTGTTAAAGCTTGCTGCATCATGTTGTCCCAGTGCTTTTTTATTTTTCACAGCCGTATGTCCCTCGTGCTCCAATCAAAAAAGCATAAATATAACAAACAAAATACTCAAAATAAACCACACAACATGAAAACAAAACATGCTGTGAGCAGCAAAACAAAACATTAACCCAAACTCGAGGAACATCTGTTCATGTTATTGGCCTTGGCTTTTTCATGCTGCAGCCCTTAGCCCAGCTCTTGTCGTGGAGCAATCAGTGGTCTTATCAAATTTATTAATAAAGTTCAAAAAACAGAGTTCCAGTTATCAAAATAAGACTTTATTGATTCAAACAACAAAG
>JAZGTK010010384.1:0-16433 GCA_036877625.1 Ambastaia sidthimunki | reverse complement strand
ATTTCTTTTTTGTTTACAAGTACTCAGTCATGTTTACATTACTGTACCATGACTGTATACACGATTCAGATACCTCCAGATACAGTATGCTTCACATTCCTTCATATACATGCACACAGTTGTGACCCAGTTGTAGCATTACACATCCAGGATGAATGAATCATGCCATCAAAACAAACAACACACAGACATCCGACACACAGACATCATTTAAAGCAAGCCACCGGTAAGTGTATGTAATGTACTGTGCTATTTTAAAAACCCCTCTGTAGTAAACTTGACTTTAAATCATGAAGACTAAATGTATGTGTAGGGGTTTCTGGGCTGGTCCTGTTCTAATCACCATCTAAGGACAATAGAGCTGTGGCATCTGTCTAGACTCACAGTCGACTGAAGTGAGGCTGTCTCATCTGTATCACCCACATCCTCCTCTCAACAGCTCCACATGAGAGAGAGATGAAACAGATGCAGTAGCACACAGATTCTCAGTGGGATCTGACTGATCATTTATCAGCTCTCTCTCATTAACACACTCAGGGAGGGTGAGTACAACCCACCACGCATTCAAAAAACTGCAATCCATTACAGACAGACTACTGTGACAGCAGCAGTGTCAAAACTGACCTTATTTACTTTTTAAATACCTCAGTGTTTGTTGTCTTGTGTACGATTCATTTAGATATCACATTCCAAATAAAATAATATATATAACAGAATGTTAAATGTTATCTACCTCAATATGTTATCTACCTCTTGTTCAAGGGCTTTCTGCTGACATAAGCAAGGCCGTGTGGGCAGGCAAAATAATACTGGTCAACTAGATTTTTACATTTTTGTCAAATGCATTGTGAATGTTTCCCGACATTCTTAAGGTATCTGTGATATAATATTTGTAAACATGCTTGTGCGTGCCTGTTTACAATGCGTGTGTGTCACTGACATCAAAGATTAAGTGGAATTCAGTCAGGCTATAGAAGGTAGACTCAGATATTCAACAGAAAAGACCTGCCAGTTCTTAAATAACCAGCGTGACAATTTACATGTCACATACACTGGGTTTTCAACATAATTTATGACGTAACTCTTACCCTCAAGTCCTGCACAGCAACCATTGCCTAGCAACAGACAACAGCTGCCTAGCAACAGGTATAGCCATGCCCCTGAGGGTGTGGTGCCCTCTGCTTGTCAAAGAAATATAAGGCACATTAATTACATCATCCATCACATTAATGTGCCTCAGCTGCCACATAAACGCTATCTCTCTCATTCTCTAATGCCCTGCTCCTCTTCTCAATGTCCATCAACCCAAAATATGTCTTCAGACACCTTTCCAATCACAACCAAAACAAGCATCAATAACAGCTAATAACGTAGCACAAACTAAGACTACAGAAACAGAGTGGATCTCAGCATGGGTGGACACCTCATATTCCCCAAGCATCCCAACTCCAAAAACACGTCAAGTCCGAATAAAAGTGCATTTATTTATCAGAGCAGCAAGCTCTATTCAGATACTACAGAGGAGGACTGAGGTCTTTCAATCTATCATTTGTCATCAGTGGTCGACCAATACTTTGAGAGCAGGCTGTGCTCAATGTTATAAAGTAATAAAACAGACTGTAATTTCTTAATGAATTACATTAGAAGCCTTTGTAAAATGCAGATAAACGAGTGTATCATGTTTTAGGTGTTACAGAAATCTGTTCAAATTCAAGTTTTTTGGCAATAAAATACTGCTGCTTCATTGAACGTCACTCGTGGAACATTTGTTCTAGCTTTGATGTGTGGTGCAACCCCTGGGATACCAATGCACCAACAAACGTGTATAAAGAGAACAATAAGCAGTTTGTAAAGGGCAGTGAAATACCACTGAAAGACTTTCTGTGTTATAGTTCCAACTGACAGCTGAGCCAGAGACAAAATGTGGGCCATATTCAAGAACAACAGCAGACAGACTGTTATCTAACTAGTCATCTGGCATGGAGGTATTAAATCCAACAATATTCAGTCACATGACTGGCATACACAAGAAGCAAAAGAAAGTTTTTTTAAAGTTGTATTTTTAATGTAGCACCTCCACGGCCGCATTAATAAAGCCTTACTGGTTTCGATTTTTTGTTCTGGCATTTATTCCAGCAAAATAAAAGGCTGATAACTTGTACTTTGTGATTATTAAGATTGTGTGAATGTAGGCTGTAATTCTGATGGATGAAGGGCCCTACAAGAGGTAAAGCCCAGGGGCCCCTTACAGTGTTAATGCGGCCCTGAGCACCTCCAATAACTCCTTTAGGGCACAATGATAATTGTTTGACTACACTAATCATTTCTGTGTTCTTGAAAGAGAATTGTGGGAAATGTGCTATGTCATGGCAGCTATTTTTGCAATGAAGTATCCAGAACGTCATAAGCAGTCTGAGTCACATATATTCTATTTACGGGAGGCTGCAAGATTGAAACACAATAAAATAATGACAAAAATTACACAAGATTACCTAAATGTATAGGCTGTATTAGTGATGTGACTGATATTGTCAAATGATAGCCTGAATAAAACAAAACATATATCAACTAGTCTGTGTACAAGTTCATTTAAGTTCATATTAGCTTTGTGAAAACGGCTAAACAAGTTTGGCTTGCTGCATGAGACTCAACTTAAGCTACATGGCTCTGCCCAGACATAATTATGGTGGTGTGTCATGATTGTTAACAGTCTAGGCTGCAGTATTGGGGAGTAACTAACTAAAACAAGCAATACTATCAACCTAATGGAACAGTTCTGTCATCATTTACTCACCCATGTTCCAAACCTGTATGACTTCTTGTCTTTCACGACACACAAAATGAGACAGTAGGTCAGCTATGAGTGGTAGAAAGAGGAGCGTCAATATTTTTGCAAATTTCTCACATTATGCTCCCCAGAAAGCAGAAAGTCACATGGGTTTGGTATGACATGAGCATCAGATAACTTAGAATACATCATTTTTCAGTTTTTAATAGTTTCACAAAATAAACAACTAAAACATGACCATAAGTAAACATTAAGAAATTTCAGTTTTGGGTGCACTGTCCCTTTAATTATTTTTTATCTGAGTGCTTATGTGGGAGAGTGTGAAAGAGAGAGAATGAGAAAAACAGATGACAGAAAAGGTCTGTATATGATTAATGGATTGCAGCTCCACTTCAAAGTCACCTCAGAGACCACGAGAGATAAAGACATCAAGCCAGGGACACTAAAAAAAGTGACATAGAACCTAGAGAAAACAAAGCCTGCAGCGCGCACACACGTGTAAACACACGGTGGGGAGGCACGTGACTGAACATAAGTTTTATCGATCTGTCAGAGACATGCTGCTTTAGATAAACACGGGTGGAGTGTGTGTGCACACTCAGCAAACTCATCCTGCACTAAAAGTACTTTTAAAGGAGAACATACACACAAATCAATGTTAGGGTTGAAACAGCAATGTAAGGTGCATGAAACAGCAAATCATGTTAATTAATTAGTTTCTCTCACCAGGAACATTGCCAGTGTAATTAAATACACCAACAGGAATTCAGACCATGACCAAGGGGGCTAATACATGCAGTAATACACTGTATGTAGTATATCTAGTATGGACAATTACAGAATCTCCATACAGTGCCAGCCACAAGTTTAGAAACACTTATTCATACCAGAGCCTCGTCACATCTGTCTGAAGAAACACATTTGAGTTTTGTGTTTAAAAGATCTTTTTTCAAAATCAAGGCCACTGAATGTCAATTCATTTTATCTGTTCAGGCAGAAGATTTCACATAAGGCAGGGTTTTTCCTGCATAGAGAATTACAAGGTAGCTGTCTCAGTCAAATTTCATGCCACCTCAGCCTGTCAACAAAATTTTCATGGAAAGAACAATCGTTACACTTGGTGTCTTGTGTTTGTAACTGCGGTTGGGGCATTACACCGCTGTGGTGGACCTGCATCATCAACAAGGTGATGCGCTACAGAACCTTAGCAGTAATTCTCTAAATGTGGGGCGCATCCCTTGGGGGGGGCACAGAGAGATTGGGGGGATCGGAGAGAGATCAGAAAGTTTAATTATTTCATTTAAGAGCACCATGTGCTATTAATACGAATCTATAATAACATAATTATTATGGCATTATTTCACAGACTGGATGTGACAGCTGGGTTGTGGCAACACTCCACTGCTTTAATAGCAACAGTGTGGATGGTAAATAGGAAGCAGGTTTTGTGCTGAAATGCAGCGAATGTGGCGCAGTCGTTTATTAAGTGTAAGATATGTGCAGTGGATGCAGATGATTCTCTGCAGTGTTCTATTCTGCAGTTCCACGCAGCTCAGCCAGCGAGAAAAGATCTGCATTCAGAGCAGTGACATGTTTCGCTGTGCAATGACCTGACTGAAAGGTCATCAGGATGGACGCTGAACTGCTGTCATTGACCGTCTCCTCTGTAACTCACTTGATCTTGTGTTTCCAGCACGTCTCCATCATGTGTCTCAGTACCCAGTGCCCATGTGCAGCATGCAGCTACTTCTGTGGAACCCTAAAACTTTGCTTTCTCATGCTTTCATATTAACATTTCATTACTTTTTGTTTCGTTTTTGCTTTACTGAAACCATTCAGTAAAGCAAAAAGCACCATTCATTTTTCTAGTTAATTGATTCATTTTCCCAGAAGAAAATGCGGATGTTGAAGAGTCAAAAGTCTAAACAAACCTACTATTTATTTTTTAAGACTAGTCAACAAAACTATGAAACAGTGGAAGTATGAAAATGATTTGTAATAAAAGTTAAAAGTAACCAAAATAGTAGCCACCCTTTGCATTCTGATTTTTAAACAGTATTGAATTAGTTTCACTGTACAGTATCTACTTTATCTTCTAAAGTTTCTCTTTACCTTTTAAAATGGCTCAGATAATTTGGTCTCAAAAGAATTTAATGGCAAATGTTTGAGTTTATATTGAAATCTGTGAATTTAAATCTCAGGTCTTTTGGTATTTAATCAAATCTATACATTGTTTGAGATATTGTTGAGATCACTTCTAGAGGAGACACATGAAATCACCGGCGTCACTTTTTCTTAGACAAAAATTCAAGATGTTTAGACTTAAGCTCAGTTTGCTCTCCTTTTCATGTCATTAAATGGGATTCAAACAACTAAGATATTAAATTTCTCTTTTTCTCATTTGAGTAAGTCTGATGTCTCAATATGTATTAAAGATGGCTCTCTCACCCTGTGCATGTCTTTATCTCTCCTATAAAGCTCATTAGTGAGAACCCTCTCATCCAGTCTGATGCCTTTCGCCTCCCTCTGCCAAACAGCACAGCACTCAGGGTTTGTGTACTCTATGTGTGTCTGATCCAGTGCTCTGTGTTCCTCAAAAGCTTCAATAACATTAGGGATTAGCCAAAACACTAGATTTTGTTCGCTGTCATTATTGATTTATTAACTATCAAGTCTCTGTGGTCATGCTTGGGTGACTGCAGGCCAGCATCTGAAAGACAGTCAGTCGTGCACTAACATATGTTTACACAAAAACACTTCAAGAGATCAGACACTGGCAAGACATTGCCAGTAGACAAAGGCATTGAGAAGGGTTGTACATGACCACACTTGCTTCCTTTTACAAACAGACACCCACACACACTCCACACAGACTCCACAAGCTCCAACAGACTTCTTTTGTACTGTGTTGGAAGTTTTCTAAACAAGATTTTCTAACCTCCAATTGGTATTTGGCCTAACAAAGGCTTAATCAAATAATTTATTATCAGGATCAAAGGCCCCATACAGACACAATAATAGATGCAAAGAGCTTTCCAATCAGACCCAAGGAAGGAATCAGACCCCCTCTACCAATTACAGTTCCAAGAAAAAGACTGTTTTCAGAAAAAAAGGGACAAAGCAGTTACTCTCCTAATTTTAAGCCTATTGAGGTTCAGCCACTCAAAGCATATTAAGTAGTTTTAGATGTAAATTGGATGCATATGGCCACATCAAATTCATGGTGTAAACACATAGTGCACACTGTAGAAATCTCAACTAATTTAACTTTTTTTTTTTTACTTTTTGTTTTGTCATTTTTGTTTCTTTTTTGAATGGGTTTGAGTTTTATTTACTCCCATAAGCTATCTTATAATTTTGTCAAATCAAATACCCTGGACAAATCAATTGGATAAACCTAGTAAAATAAGTTTCAAAAAAGATTTTATACAGTGTATATCCTGGAAAACACTGAAGGTCTGGCTACTCAAATTCCACATGTACCAAAACAGTGATTTGCCATCTATGTACAGCTGTAAAATAACTGTGTGATCAAAACATGTTATACACCGAACACTTCCGGTAACTAATGGTCACATGCATGTAAATAGCAGGTGTAAATGGTGATCTGTGACCACTTGTGTAAACATGTGTGACTAACATGTGAGGTAATCTACAGCCTGTGGTTAAGTGTGCAGCATCCCAGCCCCACTGATGCACTACAAAGACCCTGGCACTGCTCTCCAATTGTGAGCCTAGTTCATCAAACTAAAGTTTTCAACAAGCTGATTGGTCAGAGACAAAACTTGTACAAAATCAGCCAAAACCATCTTGCATGCACATCTATCTGACTTGAAGAACCAAGGCCAAACTGATGCATTAATCAGATTTGCACCTGCAAACTACAAAAGAAAGAAGCAAACTCAGTGTTTCAAAAATCAGACTTCAAGAATCTAACTTTTCAACCAGAATGTTCATCTGAAATGTGTAAACATTTTGTGCTTGTGATCAGTGTGGCAACTTTATGGCTGCTTATCATAAGTATAACATCAGACCACTCAGACAGAAAATGAAGCGCAGCTTTTGCAAACACTGACAAATGTTTTTCTGCCACTCTTTGATGACTCATTCAACTTTCAGGCAAAGGAAATGTTAAATATTCACTTCCTGATGCAATCGTCAATTATAAGCAATAAAAGATGAGTCACGTAGATTGTTTTCCAGCCCTGAGAATGAAATGAATTATGAGTGTGAGAGTACAACAGTCTGGAGAAAAGAAAGTGTAAAAATGACAGAAGGAAAAGTGAAAGTGTGAGAATGACACAGAAACACTTGTTCCTAAAAAGTTGCAGCTAACAGTGAGTCAACTGCATCAAACCAGCATATAACCAATAAGCTATAAAGGAAATCTTGCAGCAAGAAACACATACTAGACCTTTTAACATTGAAAAAAACAACATGCAATGCTGGTCTTTTCAACAGGTGCATCAGCCAGTAGGACTATTTACATTTCTCATTACCGACACTAACATTGTACTGGTAACAGGAGACTATGCAGACTCAAGCTGACATGCAGCATCTAGATTGGTCTACAAGACAGGCGTTCATGTGCTCCGCCTCCAAACGTGGCAGTGGAGATGAGAAGATGAAGAAGCTCCTGAACTGGGCCATGTCTGATGTGTATCCAGGAAAAAGCAGGGGGACTGCAGGGAGGGTCTGTGAGAGGGCCACATCTTGGAGGTTGTTTGGGTGGAATTAAGCCATGCTGGCTCTGGGTTCAATGACCACACAATACACTGGGGGCAAAAATCAAAGCTACAGCACTTCATATGACTTTCAAAAAGATAGAGAGAGAGAGAAAGAGAAAGAGAGAGAAGGAGGGAGAGTTGTAAAGCCTGCAAAGAGCCATCTGCTCTGCGGAGCAGTAAGTGATGAAACATGTAATATTAATATATAGTTATATATATTAATATATATAATATATAAACTGTATCCAATAGAGTTAGAAGGTAAACACATCTACTGCTGTATATAAAATACAGAACAGCAGTCATAAGAGTTCAAGTATCAACCACGAACCACACTTCCTTTTCTGACATTTGATGGGTACTTGATTTTGTTACATAATATACCACACAGGGTGTGGTCTACTGAAAGGCCTTGTCCCAAATGACAGCCTCAGAATCATTGTCCTGCACTAGGTCTACACTTCGCTATATGGACTGATGTTCACAACAGTAAAGGTTCAGAAAAAGTCCACATGGAGGTCTTGTATTGGACAACCTTGTGACCATGTTTCAAACTCATAATATGACAAATGGGAAACCTTATGGTCTCATGAACATGCTCAAATGAAGGCCAATAAACTCCAAATTTATATCAACTGTGGAATTTCATGGAAGGCCAAAGTCTCATTAAGGCAAATCAGTCCACTCAGTAGACATTTTGGCAACACCCTTAAACAGCTATTTTGTAGGCATGTGACTACACTTGAATACAAACTCCTACTTACTCACATAGGGAAAGAACAAAACTTATCATCTAAAGTTGATAGAAAAAAAACTTAGATCTTATCATATCTAAAGTTTTATCTTTAAATAGCCTATCTGACAAAAATTATGTTTCTTTGACTTAAATCAAGCTAAAAGTCAAAACATTTCAGGTTGGTTAACCTAGTTACTTCCATCTACTATCAACTGAGAATTAATGACAGCTAAAATCAAAACTTCTGTGTGCAATGGCACAGGAAGTTTGTCTTTATGAGAAATCTTATATTAGGGATAATGGTTACAGGAACATGATTCATGCAGATAAATCAGGTGTAATGTGATCGTTAGATGGTCAGAATACTGTTGTCTTACCTTCACTGGATGATCCAGACAGGTCAATAATAACATAGACTTTTCCCTCTGGCTCCAAATCTATCTGCAAGAACAATCAAACAAGGATGAGAGTTTTAGCAGCAGAACAACAAAGAATGTTATTGATGTGATATGTTGTGATGTGTGTGTTGGGGTGACATGACATCACAACAGTGTCCTGCAGTTTGACATGCTACAATGTCTAAAACTAATCACATCAAACAACAGAAAAAATACAAAAACGTATCATGAAGAGCTACTGCACCACAATACCAAACTTGTTCATTTGGGATTCAAACCTACATCTCATTGCAAGCGAAATAAAAACTATGCCACTACACTGATACATCTCACTTTAAATGAAACTGCTACATTCTTAAGTGTTTCCTGTTTGCCTACAGTATATATTTATTTTTGAGGGGGCTCCAATCACAGTCTTGCCTCACTTGGTGTCCTCCTAAAAATAAATACATAAATACAACAAATTGATAGACTTTACCCTAAACTGCAATTTAATTTTACTGTAATCCAGTTTTAATATAGACTGCAATTTCCCAATTATTACCTTTGCGCTGCACCTATAAAAGCCTTACTCATTACTAATAAAACTGAATAAACAAGCACACATGGTCAAAATTAGGCAAATAAAAGTGTGTGGCAGCGGGAGAGGAAACAGCGCAGTCTGGTTGCGAGCACAAGTCCTGTGAGGATTGTGCCGAGGCTCAAATGGCTGATATTAGACCCAGTTCTTCTCTCAGCAGCTAATGACAGCAGTAAGACTGTTCCATCAAAACCAGATTACAGCAGGAAATGGAGGGAGGATGTGCGGATGAGTGGAGAGACTTGTACATGCTATGACAGAGAAAGAAAGAGAGAGTGAGGATGTGTGTGGGAGTTAGAGGCGAGCTGTATCATGTTAGTGCAGTCAACACAGGTTTTACACAGGATGCACCAGTGCAAAAAAAAATGCTTGCAAGTGCATTCATATTCACACGCTAAATTCACACTCCTAAACCAAAAGTACCAACATTAAGCGGGTGCAGTTAAGTACAGTAACTGAGATTCTTACAGATATAGATTCAGGGCAAAACAGTTTTAATGAGACTGAATGTTAGGTATGTGGCATAATTCACTTATTAGTACAGATACAATTATTGGTATCTCATTAATAATAGCTTGTGGTTTTGCCCAGCTTTAAATACTGCACAATATATCAAATTTACTTAAGTGAAAAATTAAGAGGATTGTTCTGTATTGTGCTATGCCAGGAATATATGTACAATATAGTACAGCCTTAAGTACCTTAAACTTGATTATTTTGTAGGCAAAATATACAAAATACACCAATATTGTTAACATTGCAATCAATTTTAATTGATTTAAAGTTTCTTTCTTCCCAGCATGGTAAGTTGCTTTAGTTGTTTAAATTAGTCAAAATAAATATATTAATATATAATAATATATTTTCATTCATTCTATGTTGGTGTAAGAGTAGCTGATGCTAACATGTATCAAGAGTTTTTTATTAACATCAAGATTTTAAGTTACATTCATATGAATGTAAAAGTTTCATTTACACCATTTAATATTCATATTTTGCCAATATGGTCCTGTAGTGTTACAAATGAATTCCTCAATGAATAAGATTTTTCTAAACATAATGTGTCTTTGTAAGCCCCAGAGCTGTTGTGGAGTTTAACTTTGTGAATGCTGGAAAATAAATGAATCAGTACCGGGTTTATTAATTCAACACTGGAGGCTTTAAGAAATATTTATATGTGGATTTGGAGGTCTTTAACTGATCTGGGTCCGGACACTCTAATCTTGAGAACAGATGTTCTAATTCTATTCTCCAGGATCATATAATGAAGCGTTTCCCACCTCAGGGCTTGTCTTAAGTCAAGAGCCATTACGCAGTATGAGTCCACCATAGAACGCTTAGAGTTATATAGAGTTAGTGTTATCCTGAATGACCTTTTAATCTTCTCCTTTCCTCCTATTTCCTGTGATGTCATGCTGTAGCTGGTCTCTGAAGGCTCTGCATCCCACAGGTGCTGCGACACACAAATGTAGCAGCCAGCTATAGCAGAAGAATGTGAGGGAATATTTGAGCCTGCAAGTGCTGTGTGTTTTTTGCATGTGTCAATTTGCAAAATAAAAGATTGTGATATTAAATGTTTGCATATAGGTTGGACTGTATCGTTTGGCTGAATAAATGACACATTTATTGTTTAACAGAATGTAGGCTTTATAAGAAGCCTTCTTAAGATCCAGGACAGCGAATAATGTGAATTCTAAATAATATGAGTGTTGCCACAAAAATGTAAGACCTAAATGTTTGACATCTTGAAAAGTAAATTTTGAAAACTCCAAATTAAAAAAAAACATTTTTTGAAAACTCCAAATTAAAAAAAAACATTTCCAGTAGAGAAAAACTGTAAGGTTGAGACATTTCTATCATACACCCAAACACACACACACACACAAGAAAAAGAAATCTCCTTGTCTAAATTCAATTGAGCCACTTTCATCTCATCTGGCTCAATATCTTTCATGGCTTCATGTGTTTAGATAAAACTGACATCATCACAGACATTTCAATGAGGTCATCGCTTATGACAACCCCCCAGGAAATCTCAATTGTTTCTCCTAGACAGCTGAGAGATGAACAGATAGGGGGAAGATTATATCAGATGAGAGTAAGATCATATTAATACAATGTCTCATCTGGGGTGCCATAAAATAACCTAATTCTCAAACTCTCAGATTTGCCAAGCAAAATCAAATTCTTTCCAAACCATAACCAAATCATTTGAGTTATGCTATCCATATTCATTTATTTGCTCTGCAATTACTGTATATCAACTGTAATCTCTTTTGTTTCTTCCCAAGTATAGACAGACATCAGACAGATATTTGTTTAAACAAAATTTCATTCCAACCAGTTTGGCCGTTGCATGTCCACCTGGCACACTTTTATTAACTGTTAGTTCTATCTTGTCTCTTGACTCTTAATCATTGTAAAGCATGACATGTCAAAACTGTCTGGTGCCTGCTGGTGTGTAAGCACCAGGCTGAGAATAGACAAACTAAAAAAAAGAGGATGTTCATTTCATCTCTGTCATTCATTGACAAGAGACAGTCCCTTTGACCTCAACCTTAAACGTGCCACTTCTGCCTGTATTTCCCATTTTTTCTCAATATGTCAAACCCCCACCTGCAGTGCAGAGATGGTACAGCCCACCTTCATATTTAAAATCAAATATTATTCTTAAACACATACACAAACACATACACAGCGCATATATTTCTAGTAAATTAATCGACTAAACGATTAATGACTGCTAAATGAACTATATATAAAAAAGGGAATAAATCAAGAGAGAAATTTCAAAAATAACCAAATAAAAGATGAAAAGAGAGGAAGAGCTGTGAGAGAGGCCAGCTGTTGGGTCAGAACACAGGGACACCTTGTGTTTTATATCTCAGATGACACTCTGTACAGCCATTTGAAGTGTGTGCTAATGGTGATACACACCAGACCACTGGAGCTAATTGAGACCCCACTGAAACATACACACACACACCTGGACATAGAGAAATAATGTCTCTGCCACATAACAAGATATTTTATTCAGCTCTAAACACAAACACTTTTGTGCAGCAACTAATGTTCACAGTGTTTCTTTAGTGTTTTAAAGACAAAAGAAATATTTAGAATTGCTTTAATATTTTATGCTGCCTATCATGTCAGAATGATAATATTTAAGAGGCTTTTCTGAAAAAATGACTAATTACTGTAATATGGAAAATACAAAGAAAAACACAAGTCGTCCAGAGGTATTACAATATTCAGGATTGTGGAAGGAAAATGCCATGAAATTAAGCCTTAAGAAATTAAAAACCAAAAACACTTAGTGATCATTAAATAGGCTTTTTTCTTTTTGTTGTTTATTTTTGGGCAAAACATGACCTGGATTTACCCAAAAAGAATCGCATACACATCCACAATATATTTTACACAAAAGACTGTTTACTTTCACAAAACAGTTGTATGCCAGTGTGTGCGTGTGTTGACGTGTTTACAAGCTTTGGTATGTGAATTAGTTGATATTCCAAATGGCGACAGACATATTTCAGATCAAAAACCTGCAGTTAAAAGCATTCCTGACATGCATTCTGTGTCTTTGTCTCTCAAGACTTCTTCAAAATTGTACACTCTGAGCACCAGAGGAAAGAACAATCACAAATTACTCTTTAATGTTTCAATTCTTCCACAATTGAGCAATAAGTTTAAACAGACAGCAAACAGTAACTTTTACTTCTCATGTTTTCCTCCTGAGAAAAATACCCCAGTATCTCACGTCTCTTTTGAAATGTTAAGAGATTTTAACAATTTCTCAATCTGTGCTCAGGTTAGCCAAAACAGCTGAATTTTTTTTCAGATTTCAATATGAAAATGAAAACATTCGAATTGTATGTTATACTTCTATCTTCCCACTGTACAGTACGTTACATTTGTGTCTGTTTCTATTTCTCCTATAAGGAATTTTAGAAGAAACATCAGGGGCAAAGTTATTAAGACCTAACTGAAAACTGAGAAGTTTTTTGAGGCATAATCAATGCCAATTCTTTTAATTCCCTTCAAGGCACTATTACATTATTCTCAATTTACTTAAGAAGCAAAAGGAGATCAGAGATCACATGAGTGTAAACTCAAGTCATGCTCTCTAGGACCTACATCACTCTTTCAATTTCAGTTAAACCTCGACCATAGAAATCTACTGATATGAGTGTATGCAAACAGACACACACACACAAACTTATAAAAGAAGTCCTTCATGGATGCTCCTCTTAAGAACTCTCTTTTTTCTTCTTTTTAATCTGTAGGGACTTTTCCAAGTTATTTTGTTATTTAAGGAATGTGAACTTGAGAAAACATGTCCCTCCTCTTGCTGCATCACAAGACTGCAGCTGTTTATCTGTCTGTCTCCACAATCAACAATCTAATTGGAGAGACAAAGGTTTGTGAAATGAGGCAGGTAATAATCAACATATCAGCACCTGATATATGACACTTCATTCATGTATAACAGGTTACACCTAGTCAGAAGAAAATGAAAATGAAACTAATCTTTTTTCAGCTTTTTCAGGTAAGGTTTTGTCATAAGCCCAAGGTCCTGGGTAAATACAAACGTATCTCGTAGTCCAATCACAGGTGGTCAGCTGTTTACACCTGTGGCTGGATATATTCATAGTCCTTGCGTAAGTTCTGTTTACTGCCCACACAGACAGGAAGAGCCGCCTTTATTTAAAAAAAAGCAGGTTTGTTTTGTTGTAAAAATTCATTTAGTTGAATTGGGTTTATCAGAGAAATTTTATGCCACTATAAAACATCAGTGGAAATGAATTAACTTACTAAATTTGTAATAGTCTTTAGTTTAATATTAGTCTTCAGTTTGATGTGCAATATGCATTAGATTAATTAATTGTTATGTAGTCACATGAATCATTCTAATTACAGATGTTGATTTGAAATGTGTCTGTTTTATGAAAAGGTAAAGATGATTGTTTGACAAAAGTGTAAGCCAGCTCAGACGTGGCATTGCAATGACATGCAACCAAAGCCGCATTACATTCAGCCCACCCTCCCTGCGTTTCCCATCTTCAGCACTCTTTCTGTGGAAATCAACACTGAAAAGCACGTACAGTGTGTCTTGATATCAGTGAGGGGATGAATGCCTCCTCCTTCAACACTCACACCCCCCATCTTGCTGGGCAGTAAATGTGGGAGAGTAAAAAACAGGAAGCACAAGCTACTGAGTGACTCAAACACACCGCTAATATATTTAGTACCCCGGCCCCCAGGGACCACCAGGAAGATACTACTGTCCACTCCTCTGTTGGGCCCCACAGGGAAACAGGGTCAGGCTAAGAAGGGGTCCTATCAATCCAGACAGCTTTTGTATTGTTCTGTCTGTCAATCGTGACCTTAGTGCGCTGGCATTTTGAGGATATAAATATCAGACCACTGCTGTGTGATTGGCATAGGACACCTGCGCAGGACAAGGGTCCAGACACGACACAGACCTGCTACTTCAGAACCACTCAAATTCATCAAAACTGACCTAATAATAAAACAATTGATCATAACCTATGTAACATGCTGCTACTAAAGTACAGATATTTGTGCAGCTACTGTTTTACATGATTTACATGTGATTCTGTATCACAATACAGAACCAAATATTACACAAACAATGTTTTTCAGCCAGTTGTTCCATAATAGGAAACACTGATGCCAGACTTATAATAAAGTTCCACATAAAAAGAAATCAAATCAGATAAGGTATTTAATTTACTAGATTATCAAAATACAACCATTACCACATAGTAATTTAATACATAAACCATTTTTGTGACATAAACCAAACTGTTGAATTTCCAGCAAAAACATTTACTGTGCAATAAAATAATATCACATACTGTGTTACATGATTTTGGACATTCCACCAATGGCTACTTGGTATAATATTAAAGACATTGAAAATATTACTGAATTGCAACAATCACCTACAACAAACACAATAAAACAGCATGTTTAAAATCACTAACAGAAACTGCACATCCAGCTATGTGCCTTCAGGTCCTTCCTTCTAATATTTAGTCTAGTTGTCACAAGACTTTCTGCATGTTATAAAAAGCAGCCTCACATTGTTAGCTGCTATTTACTGCAGCAACAGCATACTAAAGCAGATATTAAAGGCTGTCGGATGGTGTGTTGTGTCTGTCAGTGAGACCAGCTTTGACAAACAGCCATGGCACTGTTGTTTCCTCCAGACCTGCGTCAGAACCATTAAGGTAGAAGGAATACAGAAGTTTCCCAGTGGTGCTATACACAAAACACCTAACACATCACATATATCACCTACCCCACACAAACATCTTGTAAGCACTGCAGACAGTGTCTCTTTGGAATAAATGAATAACAAATGTAGGGATATTGTAATCTCTGACCTCTAATTGCAGACTCTCAGCCAATGAGCAGCCTAAGAACCTCTAAAGTAGATGAATTACTGTTTATCTCAGGCGAAAACAAAAGTTTGTTTCATTTTTACTGCATTTTAGGAGAGTCTTTTCTAAAGGCCAGGTGTGCTCTTAGGCCAATTATATTACACTATTTGAGGCACTAAAACTGTAAGTTTGTTGTGCTGTTCAAGTGATATACAGTTTTACTTTAGACAGTACAGTTTCCCAGCTGGTTCCAGAAAAATCTAACACAGAATTCCTATTTGATATCACATGATTTAATAAAACCATTCACCATTCAATAAAATGTCAGGCAATATATTTGTATTATAAGGTTTAGGTTCAATCATAGAGAAGGATTTGGAGGCAAGGGGGCCCATCATGTGTAGTTAACCTTTCAGAAAAGCCAATCTTTCACAGAGGAGTGAGACTGTGCTAATATTATTTACACCTGCCTTTGTGTTACTGCAAAAATGTGCACACAGTTCACAGTACACTATTCTATTCAAAGATCCAACTGTATCTGACTGTGTGGACCAATGAGCAAAAGAATGAGCAAAGGAATGAATGAACAAATCAGTAAACAAATGAACAAACAAACTAATAACTAAATGAATAAATGAACAAATCCTTTGTGGCTATTTACATACTGCAGTGGAGTAAAACAACAGTTGTTGTACAGTTATCAACAGTGCTTCAGACTGGTGCATTGGTTCAGCAATGAAATCAATCAACTTTCAAGGAAATGTAACTAGGAGAGAAACTAAAAAAATATT
>JAZGTK010010383.1:0-16434 GCA_036877625.1 Ambastaia sidthimunki | reverse complement strand
CTCTCTCTCTTTCCTTTTACTCCTCTGCCTGCCCTGTTTCTTTCACTCTCTACTTATCTCCTGTCATCTCATCTCTGACTATCTTCACCCTCACACATGAAGCTACAGTCACGGCCACCACATGTCTGTCAGTCAGCCATCTATACTCCATCCAGACATCTGTTGGGAAAAGCCCAATCAGAATCTACCTCCTAGCAACAGGAAAAGCGTGAAAAGGAAACTGAGGAAGGTTGTGGGTTAGGAGTTTTATTTTGGGAATGTGGGTTTCACCTTGCAGGAGGGGGCAAGGTAGCTTCTCCTTCTAAGCGTCTGTGCTGGTCTTTCTCCCGCGCCTAACCTGGATGTGACTTTAATTTATGCTCAGTTTACACATTTTAATTTCTCCTTTCTTTATGTGTATCCGTGTCTGTCTTCTCACCGCTCGGTCCTGTAACAATTTTTTTCCATGTTTTTTCCATCCTCCTGTAATTGTTTCATTTCCTGTGGTCGGTTTTACAAAGTCACCCTGTATGCTTCCCACAATGCACGGCGACTCAGTTTAAATGCCAACGACAAGCAGCGTGCAATGCTAAAATAACCCGGGCTGTTCCCCAGCAGGCCTGCTCGACCAAGATCCCTACCTTTATTTTTAACCAATCAGTGTTTTCTTTGCAGTGCTATGAGCTGAAACACTATTTCCCTTTCATTTCCAGGAAATGGTCCTCAGAAGAGTTTTGGGTTTACATTTACTATGTATTAAACTCTCAGAGCGTAATTCCGCAAATTACCAAAATTGGGCTATTCACACACATTGTCTTTCCTTGGTACCACAGGTTTAATAAAAAGTAGCTCTCAAACTAAAATGCCAGTGGCTCTGAGGATTCAATACAAACAAGGCTGCAAACAACTACTTCTAACAGAATATTTCATTGCATTACTTTAAATGTAATTTTTTAGTTACTTGCTAGACGTTTCTGGGTATGGAGATGATTTGTTGCATATAACCTTGACCAAGCAGCCAATCACCTGCAAAATTATTCTCATTGGTAGCTTATTTTGTGAATTGCTTATACATTTAAAGTTCCTCAACTTCTTGCGGTCTAAATTACTAAGAAACATCTAAAATCAATTTGAAAACTATTCAGCTTATATGTCCTAACTGCACTCCACCAGTCTAATGGCTGACATGATTTACAAATGTGAGGGTACTCTGCATGATATTTATTACTTTCATAAAACATGATATCTTGAATTATATTATTAAGTTTTAATTTCTCTAAAGATGAAGGCAGAGGAGATTAGAAGCAGATTAAAGATACAGCTGAAGGTATTCTGTTAGATACACAATGACAAATATGGTCTTTTTGAACTGATGTTGACCCATCTCCTAATCATCCTTTTCTTTTCTATCAGTGTTTTTTTATAAATGGATTTCAATGGCGTTTTAAATGTCGGTGTCCACACCACATGCCACACTGCCTCTCTCTTCCTCTACCAGCATGACCCTTCTGGTTGTTGTAGAATAGAGCTATCTCATGCAGTTCACCTGTTTGTAGACAGGGGGCGCTGTGGTTATGACTCAGAACGCCAACACCATAAACAACCTTGTTATGAGTGAGAGTATCACACCACCCAACATATACGCACAACTTGTTGTTCTCAACGCAGACTTTACATTAAACATTAACTGGCATCCCAACGTAGTTCCAAAATTATACATCGCAGAAAAATAACAATCTCTTTAAAATCAAACATGACAACTATCACTAACTGTTTAAACATCATTACTCTGAAAAAGAAACTGATAATTCTGTAAATTCAAAAACGAAAACAGAGATGTGATTTAATAGCATTATTGATAGATAGATAGATAGATAGATAGATAGATAGATGCCCTTTACTTTTTATGTGATAAATGATAAACCTATTTATTTTGCTATCCAAACAATGCACATTTTAAGAACCATTTACCAAAACAATATACCTTTAACTTAACCAAACATCAGCCATTTCTAGACATTTATCTAAACATTTTATTCAAATAAACATAACAATACTGCAAAAAAATGTCATTAAGAATCACTGACAGATAAGCACAGGAAGATATTAAGACTGAAACCAGTGGTGAACTGTGATGTACTGTGTGCTCCATATCAGCTCCAGCTCTCATACTTCATTTGGACAGTTACTATGGTGACAACACTTCTAGTTCAGGTAAATTATTAGCCCTTGGCCAGGTAGACACAGCTCCCTCCCTCATTCTCACAAAGACATTTCCCCATCATGATATATGTTACTCGTTTAAGGAAGCATATTAAATTTTAGTCCGTACGCACGGGCAGAGATGCTGCAGGAATAAAGCCTGAAGCAATTGTGCGATAATGAATCCGTGACCTCGTTCGCTCTGTTTATCAAAGTCTGAGCAGGTCGTGGTTTGAAACATGGCCAAATTATTCCGCATGACAAGTAAACACGGCCTGTTGTGGGTGGAAAGATTATCTCCATCATAACAACGTCAACTAAATACTGGTGAAATATAAGCACTGGAGTAACATATTTAGGATCATTTTTGTAGATGTTCTTACTGTGCAGTAATACTAAAGGAAATTATTCCCTTTTTGTTTCCTCCTCATCTCCAGCCATATCCCACGGATATTACCGGCCAGCTCAACCTGTCAGATCCCTCAGTGAGCACAGTGGTGTGAGAGTGAACGAGAGAGATAAAAAGAATATGACAGGCAGAAATAGAGAGTGAGAGACTTGGAGGCTGGAAAGCAGGAGGTGGTTGGGGCTGGTTGGCTCTAAAACAGACCTGCTGTCCCATCGCTGCTGCTACTGCTGTGTTCCCACCTGAGCCAACCGCACCTTCATCTGAGCTAAACACACCCGGCCTCGGCACACACACACTGAAAACTCTTATGGACACACTGTGCCAAATTCAACCATACACTGGAGCAAATTCGCACTGCCACATGGTTCATCTTAACCCTGACCAATAAACACAAACACACTCACACACACACTCACACACACACTCTCAGACACACTCTCAGACACACTCTCAGACACACTCTCAGACACACTCTCTCAGACACACTCTCTCAGACACACTCTCTCAGACACACTCTCTCAGACACACTCTCTCAGACACACTCTCTCAGACACACACACACACTCTCACACACACACTCTCACACACACACTCTCACACACACACTCTCACACACACACACACACTCTCACACACGCACACACTGTCACACACACACTCTCACACACGCACACACTGTCACACACGCACACACTCACTCACACACACACACTTGTGACTTTTTAAAATCTTTTGCACATATCTGAAGACATTTTTGTGAAATATGTAAATATATATTCACAATTCTCTGTCACCACATAAGGCCATTAGGTCACTTTGTCTTATAAGTTATTAAGACTATATAATAATAATGTGATTTTCACTTTATGATACAAACATAATTAAGTTACACACATAACATGTCTTTCTACCTCCACCTAAGATACATGTAGCTTATCTCAACACTGAATTTTGGTAGTGTTTTAATGTTTTCCCATTTAAACAGCATTTGTTAGAGCAAAACGTATCTTTAACTTGTTTGTATATTTAGATTCAACAATAGAAAAGACAGGTTGGGATTCTGAACTATAAATAATGCGGCAGGAAAATTTAAAGCTGATACATTTTGATCATTCTTGCACTTGTAATATTTCTTATAAACTGTCTCTCTTTACTGCCGTTCTGAACACACTCCTGATGTGGTCCAGGTTGCTCTGAAGAAACATACTGTGGATTTTTGACTTACAATCTTTTTTCCTGACTTTATTTTCTTTGTTTCGATTTTTAACTTTTGTAAAAAAAAAAAACTATTCTTTTTGGGTGATAACAGCAAGTAACATGGGATCTATTGAAATGTAGCAGATCTAACCTTGACGATCAAAAACGTTTTCTGAAAACCTTCAAAGAAACGAAAGGAACCCAGTAATCTTAAAGAGTGGCGTAGATGTGATGAAGCAGATATTATTACAGGATCTTTTGAGCTGTGTTACTGTTTCACATATTAAATCCTGCTTAAAATTCCCTGTAATAATTTCTGCATCATTATGTGAAGTTGGTGGCATCCTCCGGCTACCAAGGGAACCTTTCTTTGTATTATATATATCTCATGATGTCATTATGCGATATGAGCGGTGTTTTATTTTGTCTGTATGTAATAATAACACAAGATGCTGTTTCCATTGTTTGTTGTCCTATCAGCTTTTGCTCTGTGGGCTAGTTAAATGGTTACCAGCAAAAGCGATCATTTGTAATATGGGCCGTTTGTCTTTTCCTGTGGGCTTTTAAAAGTATACTGACCAATAGCAGGTGAATAAAAGTACTAGAACCTTGTACAGAATGTTCGTCTTAAGCAATCAATCAGAAGGCTTTGATAAGTTTTGTGAGAGGTTTAGAACGTTAACTATCGTATTTTAAGTGTAATATTTATAAAGCTAATTTATAAGACAAAGACATTAATATGAGGATAATATATGTCTAAAAAGAGATGTTTTAATAGAGAAATAGTTAGATGCTGCAGGGTATAATGTTTGTTGACAATATTATTCAGTTTGGTTGGGTTAAGTTACAAGACTGTGAAATGCTTCACGTAAATGTGAAACTTGTTATAAAATGCGGTAAGCAAATTTGCAAAATCTCTGTAGGTTTATAAATATTAATAACGACCCAAATAGAATAACATATGCTATCATAAGCGCTGCGGTGTGCCATCATGTGAAGCTAATATTTTAACATACTATTCGAATTTTAAGATAAGACGTATTTTTGCTGAGCGTGTTGAAAACAGTAACAGAAAAACTGTTTGGGTGTGCAGGCACAAAAAACTTAAGAAAAGCAAAGGTTCTGGAATGAGTATGCAGGTCAATTTAAAGAAAAACGTTGGCTGAAGAGGGAGCACAAACAAAGCAATGTAACCAGGCCTGTTCACTGTTGTATACCAATGTGTTATTTATTTATATATATATATAAATTCAGCTTTTACCATTTTTTCTACCACCAATTGTGCTTTTAATGATTATTCCAATACTGTTTGTGAAAAATATCAGAACGGAATTTAAAGATATATGTTTAAAAAATGTATACAGTAACTGCTATTCTCCAGTGTGCCAATAAAATATATATCAAATGAAAAATCTGGATTGAATCACTTTTATGTTTATATGCTCTCCATTCTGTTCCTGTCTGCTTTTTGAAGCAAAACAAATCAATATCATCTTTATTTAATATAGAAGTACAATAAGTGGGAGGCGAGTGTTTCAGAAATCTCAAAAACTAACAGATATGAGGATTCCCCACAGGGTTAAAAGCAAAGAACTGCGGGCTCTCTTCTATAATGAAGGCTGCTCCTATAGCTGAACTTTAACATTGAATGTATTACACTTACACTTTCTATAGAAGTAAACAGACATACAGACACTGGTGAGATGGTAAGAACAGCCTACAGTATATAAACAGAATGTAAACAGTTTTTTGGAATTAAATGTTGTCTACAGAGTGTGACTGCTTGCTTACACAATAAATATTTCATGGGTTTTCCATAAAGAACAAAATTCAGCACATAATGCCAAAGTGTGCCCATATTCATCATTCAAAAATCTATGAAATATGCCATAATACTGTTTTTCGTCTGTATCTTGGCACTATTCTGCTCACATGGAGATATTGCTCAGTGAGAGAGTGTGCATCACAGTTTCTTTCCCTGTGATGATCCAAAACAGATTTGATCAAAGTGAGAACAAGTGACTCAGTCTATTTCAAGCCTTCAAAGCTTTCTGAAATACAGGGAATGAGTGTAAACATCACTGTTTTTAAACAGGCAAATATTGACAGGCTATTTTTATCAAGCTGTAGAGGAACTATTTATATACATCTTTAATCGTACACTACAGTTTGACAGTGTGATCTATGGATTATATACCTTACATATACATATATACAGTACCTTTTTAAATAAGGACAGCTAGATTAAATAGAATCACATAATCTACCTCAGTATCAGTAATCAGTACCTCTCAGTAATCTTTCCACCCACTGTATTAAACAGTCCTGGTCACAATCTGGTACAGAGAAGGTGTTATGTCAAGACAGGAGAGGAGGAGCTGCTGTAAAGCTGTTTGTTTTGACATTTTGAGCAGAAGTAATCTAACCAGAGCACAGGTCAATGAATGGACATCCCCTACAGCATCTTACATGCTTTGTCTTTGCAAGCAAACAGACCAACAGCTTCTACATCAGCTGGAAAGGTAGGAAAAGATTTAGGTTTCTGTATTTAGAGTGTAAGCGTATAAAGTAGCGTTTGCATTTACCTCTTGCAAGTACTGTATGCTTATGTAGGCTGTTAGTGTTCCTGTAGTTAAAGTGACAAGTAAACTGAGCTATTTCTAATGGAGCCCTATAGTCTAGTGTATGAGTCACAGAAACAGCCAAGCTGTGGAAAGCAATGGTCATGCATCTATATTAAAAATATATTTTTATTTATAAACTTGAGTCTATTTCAAGTTTGTAATTGATCAATTGAAAATTATCCAATCAAAATTTTGAATTTGGACATAATAAATTACACAACATACAATGATACACATACATGAATTCTATAAATGAAAGAATGTTTTTTTATATTCACAGTAAGACACAACACCTAGTCAAAACTGCGCAACATGACTGGACCCTAACCCTTGTTTTTTCCTACAGCTCACACCTCGTATCTTGGTGCACTTTCTGTACAATGAGTACAGCAGAGATTCCTGCACAAACAAAAGATTTTCCAATGCATTCACATCAGGGTTTGAGAGATTTGCTGAAGATATGTCTGTGGAGGTCCACACACATCACTGACGAGAGCTGTCAGAACGGTTCCTGCCTGAGCAAACAGCGCCTCCTGTTGGTCTGTCTGATAATTCTGGCCCTGTGTATAATGGTGCTGCTGTTACTGTGGAACTATCATTGTTTCGTTGTTAACAGAATATGTCAGGGGCCCGAGCTCAGCTCTGAGTATGTGCTGTTTGACATGGATGAGCAAAGGCTTTCTTCATATGGACCAGCCTGAAGCAAAGATGTGACCGCCGGTTACAAAAACTGTCTGATTGTCAGAGAAAGACACAAAGAGGTTGAGAAGGAGAGAGACAAAATAAATAAGTAATGCATGCTAAGCTAAACAATTCAGGCAAACCACCATCTATCTAATTCTGATCTGTGACCTTTATTTGTTTACTAATAGGTTAGTTTAAAGTAGAAAACTATAATACAATGTTTAAGTAATGTGGAATTTCGCAGCTGTGTCTGTGGTTTAATTTGTGTTCATGTTATAAAATCCAGGTCCTGTTCAAAAGTCAAATAAACCTATTCATTTGTGTGCACATATGTAAAGACAAAACCTTCATTTGTTTCTTTAGGTTTGCCGGTCACAGGGCTGTAACTGGCTGGAGACGTTTTATAATAAACGACACAGTATATTAAAAGCCCTGCACAACAGGGAAAACACAGCAGGAGCTATAATGTGATTACATGTAGGTTAAAAACACCGTTTCACCTTTTGGTCTGACAGCAGCATTTGTTTTGCATCCTGTTAACACTTTGTTATTGCCTCATTCTGTAAGAACATACTGTAAATTAAGCTGAAACCTCAAACCCATCATCTTCCTGTGTGATTCTGTACAGCCTGCTGTGTGCCACAAAGAGATGTTTTATTTTCACTAACAGTACGCCAAACATCGCTACATGTTATCCACGATGTGACTACATTAATACATTAAAATAAACTTACACAAAAAATTGCACAAAAAGTAAAATTTACTATGTACTTTCTCTATGTGACTATGTCAATTTAATAGCCAGAAATCGCACGGGATCATAACATTTTACATAAAAAGTTTAGATTTTTACAAAACGCATGCCGAACAAAAAGTGACCCGGTTTGGCATTAACCCGATACATACATACTGCAAATAAACTATACAATAACAAACAAATAAACTGTACGTTTGCTGGCCATTTCTCCACGACTGAATAAAGTCTGTAGTGTTGTGTAGTAGTATATTGTGTAGATCTGTCTGATACACTCCGCAGAGTTCAAGACAACCTGTTGCACCATGTATGTACGGACACATGACAAGGAACAATGTACTCGTGCCATGCCCACTTTGTTGTGCTGGTTTACCGCCTTAATTTAACACACGTCACAAAGTACAATAGCAGGACTTACCAACAAATGTTGTCGCTGTCATTTCTCGGTGGATCGAGTCGCAGGCATGGTGGCCATGAGTAACCAACAACAATGTCAGATCATTACAGCCACTGCAACTCTATTTCTGGCAATCGGTGGCATTCTTCTGCTCGTCATTCCCACCGAAGACATCAAAGAACCGGCAGAGTTTATGGTAAAAACATACTTCTGTTTTATAAAATGCATAAGATATGATACGTACACGCCTCTATGTAAACATTTACTGCCGCTTTCATTATGGTGTTTAAAACACTACTTTACAACCTACTTAACTGGACGTAAATCAATCAGTTCCGGTAGTGCAAATAAAGTTTGTTTGGACACTTGCAGAAAAAGTTTTTGAGCTCTGCCTCTTTACCTTTCACCTTTTCTTGGTTTGCTCACAGAGGAATCATTCTGAAAGTCATAAATACACGCATAATATCAAATGAAATATTTTTGTCTCCAGTAGAGACCAGATTTTCTTAAAGAAACGACATTTTAATCATTTTAATGTATAGAATTATGCGGCATGTTCATTTCAAAATAAAGCAATATACAGTACACGGCTTGTATCAATACGTACCCTGCCTTGACTTCTGTTTTGTTATCCCAACGTTTGTACTAGATTTTCAAAACATAAAAAAACCTTTTTATATCGGTTCCCATTGTTTGAAATTCACAGCAGTAGTTCTGTTAGTCTGTTCTTCTTTCATAGAACTTCAAAATGCTATGTTAAATTTAATAAACTGGTAAAGGGTTATTATTATTATTATTTTGTTCTGTAAATATATGTTTTATGTTGTAAGTTGTAAAGACCAGGACAGTGAGGCATTGTGATAAGCAAACTCAGGCATGTTTTGAGTTGTCTAAATAACACAGAGATCTTTGAAACTAAGAGCTGTTAGAGGTTACTATTCAGCTGCGACTGTATGCAAACTGTAGGCAAACATTGGAGAGCAAGGTGTGTAAGTGGTTCAGATTATTATGGTCTGCATGCATGAAAAGAGTTCAGGTAGTGTCTTGCCCAAAACACAAAATCCCCCTCGATCCCACAGTGCAGGTGTGTGATAAAAAGAGTCTAGAGATTAAAGGGAGGAAAACAGAATAAAACACTGTATGAAAATGACACTTTTATCTTCTTTTAATGCACTTTGTACGATCACTGTAGAAAAAATAGGCTAATAATAGTCTGGCAGCACTTCAAAGAGTTTTTACATTTTAAATGAATCATATTTATATTTGCATGCGAAGCTGCAAACTGTAAGTGAGTCATTTATTTAACATGTTAAGAGATTTATCAGTACCAAGTTGAATCTGATATTGTGTTAAAAACTGCATCAACCAAAGACAGTGGTAGACAGAAAATTTAATAAATTATTATCAGCACCTCCATGAAAACTGTGTGTTAACCTTAGAAAGGCACACACAGCTAACGCTCAAAGACACACCCAGTTTTTATAAACACAATTGCAAGACCACTAAGTGTATCGAAGAACAGTGGTCTCATGTCATATTTTGGTTGTATCTAAATGGCTTTTATGATTAGTAAAGAAAAACAAATGAAGGCTGGAAAATGTGTGGTATTTGTTTGGTAATTTTAGAGTTTGTCAGTAGTTATAAATGAATCAAATGTGTGTTCCATCAACACTTAACCAGTTCATTAGTTCTTTCATTCCACTGTGTTTGTTTACAGTATGGAATAGTCTTGGATGCTGGATCTTCCCATACAGCCATGTACATCTACAAATGGCCAGCAGACAAGCAAAACGGTACAGGCATTGTGAGCCAGCACAAAGAGTGTCACGCGAAAGGTGAGTAAATGAACAATGTGCTAGATAATAAAACAGCACAAAGAGGATTTGAATCTAACAACCCATGTCTTGATTTCAATGTGTATCACATTTCTTAAGAGTTGCTATAGACAGACATCCCAAATCCACACATCATAAGTTTTACTTCATTTACAAGAAGGACAAACTATTAGTATGAATTAGTTCTTGGTATTTGTTTCACTGTCCTCAGACAAAATACTTTGAAGTGTGCTGACTGTGCACACATTCATGCCCACTTCTTGTTTTGTGGCGATGCACCCACTGTGCCCTTTTTTAAACATTTCATAATCACTTTGGCTCACATCACAAAAAAGTGAACTGGAATTAAAAATAAGAATTGGGATGTTGCCTTCCAAGTGCCCTTTTGTTATTGCTGAGTAGAAATGATGTTTAACGGAAGCACCTTATGTGTTAATCAGAATTATAATCTTGAGAAAAAAAATAGGAACTGGAAGATCTTATGAACTCTGTGTTCCCTTCCTAAAGTTTTAAGTAGAATTTTTTTACTTTCTCTTCCTCTCTCACTTTCAATAACCAGGAGGTGGAATCTCTAGTTATGCTGGTATCAAAGGAGGAGCCGCCCAAAGCCTTCAGGACTGTATGCAGAAAGCTGTGCAGGACATCCCGAAATCTAGACACAAACTCACCCCTTTGTATCTTGGGGCCACGGCGGGCATGAGACTATTGAAGTAAGTCAGAAAGCTCACAGCATTGACTTACTGTAGTAAAATCATAACACACTGTCTTTCCTGTCTTCTTTAAACATCACTGATTTGATGAAAGACACTCCCCCTTTTAACTCATCCACTGGAGCCATGTCAATATACTAATAAACTGTATAACGAAAATGTTAAAATTAAAATCTGCTGTGAAAATATTTTTATATATGGATAAAAACTAAATTGGTGCTGAAACTGAGTGAATTGCTCCATAACGTGTCTCATATAATAAATATCCATATACTTGTGTTATATCACACAGTATTTCTAAACCCAAAGAGTCAGGTGAGATTTTGAAGGAAGTGGGAGATAAGCTAAAGACCTACCCGTTCAACTTTAAAGGGGCCACGATTTTAAGTGGACAAGAGGAGGGAGCCTATGGGTGGGTCACAGTCAACTACCTGCTTGAGAACTATATAAAGGTAAGGACTGGAGTTGTGTTTCACATGGTTTCAAAATTTCATTGTAATATTTAATTTTTTATGCACTCAGTTTATGTACAAATGTATTGATGAATCATGATTGCTACATGAAAACATGTGGACACTGTTTTAATTCACAAACGTGTCCATATACACAATCAGAACTTGAGGCCTTTTCAATTTCTAAATGTTCTTTTAAAGTGATCTTTTATTTGCCATTAGCCCTGCTTTTACTTTCTTTGCCTTGATCATTTCTCCAGTATGGTTTTGTGGGTCACTGGTTGTCCCCAGGCAGACCCACGGTTGGTGCTCTAGACTTTGGTGGAGCTTCGACTCAGATCACCTTTGTGACTAAAGAAACAGTAGAGAACGAGGATAATCTGATGAAGCTGAGACTGTATGGACAAGACTATAAGATTTACACTCACAGCTTTCTGTGCTATGGGAGAGATCAGGTCTTATTCAGACTGCTGGCACAGCTGATTATGGTTAAGTATTACCTTCATTTTGCAATAATATAGAATTACACACAAATAACCTTAAACAAACCTAACTGTATTGTCACATCTCCATCAAACCATTAGAGTGATGTGATTGGAATATATTTGTGACCCATGCTGGCAAAATGAGCAAACACAAAAATTAGTTTCTGGCTATTTTCTGTTAAAATAATAATAATAAAAAAAAAAAAAAAATGGCTTGTTGGAATTGGACAAAAAATTATAAACTATAATTATAAAAGTTGTCAAGAAGGGTGCAGAAAAACAGCAAATTTTCACTGATTATTAAAACAAGAAAGATTTAGGAAGGAAAAACATTACAATAAAAATGATTGTAGAGCTTTAACTGCTATTTGGAGCATTCTGCTTGGGCTTACTGAACTCATTTATGTGAAAACCTCAAATTAGACCAAAACATTGTACACTTGTTTTGCCTTCATAATTAGCCCATGTGCATTATGACTCATTTTGCCAGTACAGGTCACATTTTAAGAACATTAATGTGTTTACCAAGAGAACCAGCATATTTTGAATGATTTTAATGTGATCAATGATTAGTATTTGGAGTTTACTTCTATAGCTGATGTTTTCTGTTTCTTTGTGTATGTTATAGGCTCAGGAATCAGACAGGTCTATAGTTCACCCCTGCTATCCTGCTGGTTACAATGAATCCATAAAACTGGCCAGTGTGTTTGATACTCCATGCATTAAAAGACAAAACCCCTATAAACCTGATGTCATCCTGCAGATAACAGGCTCTGGAAACTACAATCAATGCCTGAGAAATATTTCTCAGCTCTTCTCTTTTAATAAGTGTTCATATTCCAAATGCTCTTTTGATGGAGTCTTCCAGCCCAACATTACTGGAAACTTTATGGTAGGAGGACTGTGTATGTGTGTGTTTGTTTTATAAACTAGAACATTATTCTATGTTATGAATATTACGCTTGTTTTTCATCTCTTGAGGCTTGGGATACATTAGTGTCTTGATTCGTGTGGTTAAGTGGTTAAGCAGTTATTAAGTAGGGCAGCTCAAAGCTTTAAAATAAATCCCAAGTTTATCTCCTGGGCACTTTGTATCATAATTATGATTATGTAATCTCTCTCTCTCAGGCATTTTCCGCATTTTTCTACACCCATTCCTTCCTTCAAGAAACTACAGGCATTGCCATCACTTCTCCAGGACACTTGGAGAACGCTGCTCGTACTGTCTGCAACATGAGCTTTCAGGAGGTACCACCCCAATGGGCTTATTTTGAGCCGTGCTATTCTGAGAGAATTTTCTCTGTGTCTCAGCAATCAACCACCAGGCCAAAGATTGAGAGTCTCAAGTTCTCAGCCTAAGAGAACTTAACACTTCAGTCTTCAGTGAAGACATTTAATATGTGCACCGTGCATTGCTCAATGTATTTTCATTAATTTAGTCACATTCAGTATATTTAGCCTAATTTGTAAATAAATAATTATTAATAATAATGTTTTGAGATATCACAGCTGTTCTTTTAAAAAACTCTCAATTGCTTCTGCTAAACATGTACCTTCTCTATCACTTTTCACCTCCTAGTTGAACAATAAGGCTCCAGATCAGGGAAAACGTCTGAAGGATTACTGTGCAGTCTCCATCTTCATCCAGGAGCTCCTGATCAAAGGATATGGCTTCAATAATTTCTCCTTCCCACACATTTCTTTCCAGAAAAAGGTAAGCCCCGCCCAAGAAAGCCTTTTATGGATTGTTAAAGTCAACAGGATTTCAAACCCACCTTCTTTTCTGTCTTTATGCATGTTTAATGGTTCAATGGTTTATGGTAAATAAAAAATTGTTTGCTGAAATCACATACCCCTTTTTTTTTAACTATTTGCCCTATAGCAATGACTTTCCAAAATGCAGTTAATTCCTAATGGATAAAACCAAGTTTTATATTGTTTCCTATTAAATATCCTCTTCTCCCAATGAAGTCAATTGTGTTGTGACAGCTGTTTCATGTTGATATGCTTCAGTGATAAGACGATATCAGCATGTTGCTTTGGTTTGCAGGCAGGAGACACCTCTGTTGGCTGGTCTCTAGGCTACATGCTAAGTTTAAGCAACCTGCTTCCTGCTGAAGATTTGTCTCTGAGAAAAGCACTGCGTCCAGGTGCCTGGAATGCTCTGATCGTCCTCTTTTCCCTCCTTCTTATAACGGCACTGTTTTTTCTCCTCCGAGCAAGCTGTAAGAAAGAAACTGATAATGTCATTTAAAATCAAACACAAGGCACTGAATGAGTTACTTTGTTCCCGTACACCATCATGCACTGAAGAGCTTTCTGTCCTAAGCAAGGATAGTTGGCCAGCCTCTACTGTTTACAATACATTGACAACAGTTAGGATGCACAAGGAGTAGGTGTAAATGTGTGACTGTTTTGTATTACTTCTCAACAACATTTCAGCAACTTTGTCAATCATATTTTTATATAAAGTGGAATTTTAGGAGAGACAATTTTGTGTCAGATTTGCTTAGAACAGAAAATATTTTGCCAGCGATTTTATTAGTGATAGTTTTGTCTTGTTCTTTGAGGGTGTTCATTATCAATCTCTTTTCATAATGTTGAATGTACTTACATGTATTTTTGGTAAATTATGGTAAGGTGATGGGCCTAAACAAATCAGATGTGATTACTGTTTTGTTAAATGTTGTTTGTGTGGAATTCTATGTGCTGTAATATGGAGTCAAAGGCACTTAAATGTTTAAAATGGCTTATGGAAGCGTATGTGAATACAAGAATGTATTGCAATTTAGAAACTGTATTGCTTGTGTCTGTTTTTGCTTAATAAGACAAACTTTTGTAATGTCATTAAATACATTCTCATGTTTAATAATTTCTCAGAGACATTGTTTAAATTATGTGCAGAAACAGCTTTGAACACATGTACACACTTTTCTGGAGATGAACAGCTTTTAATGACCCCTTTTCAAATCCTTCCTACATTCCTGGTGAACACTGTGATAAATGATTATTTCTTGCAGTGCAGTGCTAGTCCAACACCTTCATATTCTTTGGCTATTGTAAAACAATGCTGGGTAATTACTAGATTCATGAAAGTCTTGTTTTTAAGTAGAAATCCTTCCAAGAGATTCCAGAAATGGTGATAAAACTCATCTACTGTTTGTTTTTAAATTCTTTCCCCGTACAGTAAGAACAACCCACTGGGCTAATAACAAAATATTGTAGCAGACAGTTTCCTGTGTGTTTGTCTTGTTTCATTTGGAGATATTATATTCAATTCAATTTTATTTGCATAGTACATTTCTCAATACATTTCTCATACAAGGCAGGGCCTTACAACCCCATTGTGCAACACAAAAGAAGTGATCCTTTTTTGTAAGCTCAAAGACAATCTCTGATGCGGTTGTGACGATGAATCTTTTCAACACCGACCATTGAACTTTGATTTAGAGTGATTGTTGCTGGTTGGTTGAGCTATGTGTGTTTATACAGCGCCATACAGTGTCTGGTGGATGTCTTTGCATGTCTACTGTCTCTTTACCCAGACAATTAATTCTACGACAGAAAAAAAAAATTGTCATTAGATTAACTGACTCGTTTCAATGAGTCAATTCTAAGTTCAATATCAAAAATTAGTGGGACGCCTGGAAAGTAATAAAACTTTCTCCACATAGCACGTTCACTTTTATTATAAGTTAAACTAATAATAATGCATTACAAATTGGAAAAACAATAATACATGATTCTATATGGTTTATTACTTGTTTTAATGTATTTGTGATTTTTAATTTATACATTCGTGCATTAGAAAGACATGTAGCGTACAGTATACGGCCTCGTACAGCTAGGAACTTTTCTGAAGCGGAACCTCTTACGATGCATTAGAAACAAGAGACTGTTGACGGAGTTGCACCGTTAGGAAGAGTGCGAAAATATAAAACGAACAATGCATATCTAGCCTTCGTTATAATTATATCAACATTAAAAATAAAACAAACTTCAACGAAAGTGACAATAAAGTTGCGTCTCAAAATGTTCGCAGGGTTGCCAGAGCTCGGAATATCCAACGGAGAGGATCTGAAAGAAACTCTCACTAACTGCACAGAGCCTCTAAAAGCCATCGACCAGTTTCAGGTACGATCTTTATAAACGTGAATATGTGCGATAACGTGAAGTATGCGCTGTTTTCGAATGACTTGCATTGTGCGCAACGCTAATTTTCATTATTGAAGTTTTTGTTGTAGACATCATATGGACTCTGTACTGTGACAGATCGATGACAGTCGTTATTGCATCGAGTCATAAAGCTCACGTTTTATCGTATCTTGCAATGTGTTGATTATAACTGTGCTGTCGCTTTCAGGCGGAAAATGGCATTTTGTTGCCAACCCTACAGTCTGCGTTGCCCTTCCTCGATCTTCACGGCACTCCGCGGCTGGAGTTTCACCAGTCGGTGTTTGATGAGCTTCGGGAGAAGCTGATGGAGCGTGTCGCTGTCATCGCAGAGGGAAAGGACGAGGACAGGTAAATAGAAAGTTTCACTTTGTGTGTCAGATCATAAAGCACACTAACGCATCCCGTAATGTCACATAGATACGCCAAGCTGGAAGAACTTCTCGAGAAAAGCTTCCCATTGGTAAAGATGCCATCCATACAGCCCGTTGTTATGCGAGTGCTGAAACACCTGCCAAAGGTATGAACGTGTG
>JAZGTK010010382.1:0-16434 GCA_036877625.1 Ambastaia sidthimunki | reverse complement strand
TCTTTGTTTTTCCTGACCTTTTCATCCCCCCAGTGTGTTATGTAACAAATGTGCCCAGCAGGCATAATGGCCCCAGGTTTGGGCAAACTGGGCTGATCTTCGGCGTCATGGTAACCGCTTTTGCCAGTTGCACCAGGGCGATTTACTTTTACTCCTTCTAAATGTCAGAAACTGCTTTCCAGGCGGCACTGAGTTGTTGGGGTTGTGCTGCAGTCGGTACCTTAGAGAAGCAAGACAGGATACGACACTCCCTCATATATCATCATATTCCCAGAGAGCACACCAGTATGCATGAAAAACCACAGGGAACATTCCTACCTAGAGTACCAATGTCATCGACCAATGGCACAACATGGTCTCCTCCAGGGAGAAGTTGCTAAAGTGGAGATGGACACTTTCCCTGCGGACCCACGGATATTTCTCTGGCAGAAAGCGCCGTCACTCGATTCATGGAGAACAGAAAACCCTCAGTGCCATCCAGATCTTTCAGTTCTCCACAACCAGAACCTTCAGAAGACAAGAGAAAGCTTATGAAACTACATTTGGTTTTACAATCTCTGGTTGTTTCCAGAATTGAACATTTAGATAATGTAATACAGCTGGGGTTAGTTACATACAGATTTGGTCATATGTATCTTTGCGAATGATGTTTTCAATCCAGCCCAATCTATGCTGGGCTTGCTGGATCAAAGCTAATGATACCATGCACCTCTCATGGGGCCGATGGGCTGTCCTGACACCCCAGGGGCCCAGCAAAGTCGCCCAGTCGTTCCTTTAAAATTGTTGTGGAAAGTCTAGCTGCAGCATTAAAAAGATCCAGCAGAGGTCAGAATGACTCCTAAATGTTTGGACACTGTCAGAGTCATTGTGAGCACTGTAGAATATACACATTGAGCAGCAGAAACAGGAAATGGAGAGCAGGGCTGCGTATTTAATCACACGTTTGTCAGATTTGTTTTGAACCAAAACAAGATGGAACTGTTAACACTAATAACTTTATCAGGGAAATGCTATAGAATGTCTTCCAGACATTATCACAAATGTGTGTGCGCTATATACAAGCTAAACAATTACATCGGTATACAAGCTGCTGTAAAAGGTCAATGGGTTTTGGAGCAGAGAGTCTGTATAGTAAATCAAATTGACATAATCTGTCAATTTATTCTGCAGTGCTATTGTACACTCATTATCCTGACTAAAAAACGCTCACGGGGACAACACACACACATTCAGATTCTCACAGACTCACAAGTTTGCAAGCGCAGAACACAGATCGCCGTTGGGCAGAGCTCACTGCTGCATCAGCAGGACTCATCAGAGGTGTGTGTGTGTGTGTGTGTAGGGAAGAGTAGATAAATGTCTCTGAGTTTACAAAGTGTTTCGCCAGGAAGGTCCCTTGGATACTCGGCCCCTACGAAGCAGAGACACCACGGTCGATCAGTCGAGTGTCTGATTGAAAACTCAGCGACATTTTGTTACAGACGTTGATAAGAACGAAGCCGCAGTGTGTGTCTGAGAGAGAGGAGGGAGGGGTCAGTTTCTGCATTGCTAAACATTTAGTGGGCTAAAGTCAGAGCTTTGATATTGGTTGCTTTGCTCTTGCTTATCTTTATAAAAATCAATCTTCTTTCATCTTTTGAAAAAAAGTTCATAAATGTTAAAATACTATTAAAAAAGTTTTGCCATTGCCATAAGCACATAATCATATGATAATGTTTTTTTACATTCAGTGTAAATACCGTATTTAAACTTGTTTTCTTAGGGGTAAAATAAAATAATTTGTTCCTAAAACATTTCATTAACAGTACCTGGAAATCAATTCAGCATCATCTATTTCTTAACAATGCAAAGATTTTTTACTGCGTTGCATTTTCATTGCACTGATTTTTTCATAACATGCTAATCGGTCTTCACATTTTTGACAGAAATATGTAAACAACAAACCCAGTTTAGGATTGTTCGTACTGCATTTCTACTCAAACAGTTTGCACTATTTCTCTCTTCAGGGTAACACAAGCTGTCAGTAGAGCTATCACTCACACACCATCCTGACAGCTGGGATAAAGAAAGTGATGTGGAGAACTCACACACACACACACACACACACACTTGCAGCTGTGACAAGTAAGGACAAAATGTCAAGACCAATGAGCTACAGTGACTGCTGAAGACCAAAACTAAATTTTTTTTTTTTTTCAGTTTCAAACATGATTAAAGTCTGTGAATTTCGTATTATAGTTCAGTGGTTTAAAAGAACAGTTCTCTCCAAAACGAAAGTTCTGTCTACATTTAGCATTCCAAATGCTATGATGTCTCCATGCTAACAGGTTTGGAACAACACGTTGGTTTTGATAACAAAATAAATACACTTTTAAAATTGTATTTTAATCATTTTTTATTATATTTAAAAAATGTATCCCTTTGAGTTTTCAGCTGTTCTGTGAACAGCCAGGAAAACATTCGCCCTGTTTGTCCCTCTAATATTTCTGAAGAAGCATTCAGGATTCTTGATTTTCTCCTTCAGACTCTCTTTCTCGCCTCGTCGGCCTGCAATGAGACGTATCGACGGTATCTGCCGTGCAGTCGCTGAAAAGCCACTGCAGATAAGTGTATCAGCTGCTCACAGCTCTAATGTTGGGTAATAAACAGCTGTAATTTATAGCGCCTGCTGGCTCATGTCTCGCTGAGACTGATGATAATCAGTTTTTACAGCTCCGCTATGAGAGGGATAAGAGAGAGCGATGAGAGCGACGGCTACTCTTCCAGAAGTGTGATTTAATATTAGTTACGGGCCCCAAAATACAACCAAAGGTCGTCTCTGATTGGCCACAATCTGACACGTCACATTTCATCCAATTAGATTTCTGGTGCTTTAGATTAAGTATAAACAAGCCAGAAATGCTGAAATATAATGTGATTTCAGGCAAATGAAAGATGGCCTGATTTTTAGATAGATAAGACGCATTGTAGACCACATTTTTACCTTTCCTAACGTGACCGGTTGCCAGGGTGTTGCTATGTTGTTGCTAAGGTGTCCTGAGTGGTTATAGTTCTATAGCCTTTAGCGGTCTGACTGAAATCATATTTAAATACGAACCACCATATTGCTGTCACCAGACACACTGAAGCTTGTTTCCAGAGAAGTGACCTGCAGTAATTGAGATGTATGTTTGTTTGCAGATAAAAATGACTGCACAGATGTTCACCAGACAACAAACAGAAGCTTTATGGTTTTAGAAAATGTCAGCACTCACCCAGTCAGACACACCATCATGGACATCCACAAAATCAGCATATGACTCTGGGACAAGGTCAAAGGTTGTGAAGGTTAGCTGGACCTATTGCCATGAGGTAATTGTCAAATATTAGTTCATTTGCCATCAGCTGGTGAAATGAAAACTCTTCACAAATTTTAACATGCCAAGAACGCAGTATTAACCAACCAGCATCCAGCAGTTAAACTAATAGTTTAATACTTTGGATCTCAAATTTTGTTTCTCCACTGCAGAAGCATAATTGTACAATGTTGTTATACTCAAAGTTAAACAACGTTGTACTCCTACAATGTTGGTGTCAACAACAAACATCTACCATTAACTACTTGCCTCACCTGAGCATAACTAACTGACTCAGATTACAACACTATTATCTTAATTACAACCTGGAAACCTGCCGTTTGTAGCACTTTCTCTGTCCCACACACTTTTAAAACGGATTGATGAACAGTTGACACATTTCTGGTATCCTGACAGGACTGTGATTTGTGCTTTCTCATGCATCTGAAGTTAGTTTGAAATCAAGGCTGGAAGCCAGGCAGTAGACGAGCTGATGTGAGTAAATATGCTGCCAGATGGAGGAGCAGAACTGCGGGAAGCTTCTAGCAATCTGACTTCCACAATCAAAGCCCCTCATGTTAAAACTGATCATCTAACCTTCTTACAAAAGCCCTCCACGTCTCCTCTGAGTTAAGAGTCATTGGCTTCATAACGTGAAAAACACAACGGAATTTTATTTTTACATTTGTGAAGAAAACAACAGTATGTGGTTGCTAGGGTGTTTTGGGTGGTTGCTATGGCATTGTACGTAGTTTTTGGTATGTTAGTGGTTTCTGGCTTGGTTGCTAGGGCATTGCTAGATGGTGGCTAGAATGTTTTGGTGGTTGCTAGGGCATTGGTAAGTGGATTCTGGGGTGTTCTGGGTGGTTGCTAGGACAATTAAGAGACAGTAAAAACAAAAGATTCCTCTTATGCAGGACCCAAATGTGTCCATGTCTGTGGTTGTGGGTTTATACATGACTAAAGGAGCAGATACTGAACACAATGTTCAAAGCAAGACAGTGGCGGATGCAAAAGAGACTAAACCTAGAGCCTAGAGCATTAATAAAAAAGAGCAGATTGTGAGATTGTGATAAATTAATAGAGGGTGTTATTGATCACTGGCAGCACCTGGTAGGATGTTCTGTTCTCATCGTTCTGTGCAGGAAAGCCAGGGGTCAACTGCTCCCCTCGGTCACCTTGAAAAACACCTCCAGCCCCAGCTATTTCTAGGAGAGAGAGAGAGAGAGAGTGACAAAGAGAGAGAGAGAGAGAGAGGGGTGTCAGACTTCTAAGGATATTCTGACAGCCCCCCCCTCCCATTGCACCCCAGACACACACACACACACACTCCACGTCTCTTTCTAGGTCAACTGCAGTGAGACACGTACAACAGTCTCTGTATCCATCCTGGGTGGAATGAGATACAGCCGCTTAACGCTGATATGGAACAAGCGGCAGGCGACGATATTGTAACACCTAAAATGCTTTTTCCTCAGTGCTAATAATTCTATACATGATGTAACTCTCATTGTATTTACCTGCTGTAGTCTCAGGGGCCACGGCACACAGCTTTAAATCTCTTCCCTGTGGTGTCTTTGGTCTACAGAAGGGCCGTTTCCTACAGACACTATGTGTTTAGTTATAGTAAAACCACAGTAATTCCCTACAGGAGCAACCTGTCAGTAGAACATTTCACAATAAACGCAATGCTACATTTAAAAACCATTACCATAAACAATTATTGAAATGCAAAAATAATCATTTGTTTATTTAAATTGTAATATTACAATATATATTAGATTGTTTTTTTCTAAATAGCATTTTGCTTTCTGTAAGGTGCAGTTGTGTTGCGGTTTTGTCATCCTATGTGTCCTTTCATCCAATCCAAGTTTGGCAATTCTCAACATAAACAAAGGCTCAACAGCCAAAATGTGGTGACTGGTAACATTCAGCCTTCTGGTGGAAGTGAACTGGCTTGTGGCCTCTGAAATAAATGTAGGCAGATCAGTTCTGTGCTCATGGTAATTAACTAACTGCAATTTATTTCTGACTTTCGACACTCTGCGGGAAATGAAAAGGTTTTTTGCCCAACTGGCTGTCGATCACAGCATGCATAACTCACCCGGTTCATCCTGAAGACTGAGAACGTCTGAATCACGTTCTGGAGTCTTCCAGAGCACAGATGAATCACCTGCAATAAGAACTAAGAAACATGAGATCATTTATGTGAATTTAGCGTTTTATGCAAACAGAATCTCAAAACCTCACTGCAGAAATAGAGTATGTGATGCAAATGCTGTTGTTTATAAATGCTCAGTATTATACACACACAGTCTTGATTGCCAAACATTGGCTCATTTTTTAACCCTTTAGTTTACATTAACACTACCATACAACATATGGTACAAACATTTAGCTCTAAGGATATTTTAGTCTTTAATTTAAAAACGATCACTGCTGGTAGGACTAATGCAGTAACCTCGTTACTTGCACTCCCTTATTGGTGTATTTTTATTACATTAACACCTTTAACCTGTGTGCAGGTTAACGAGCTGAGATAATCATCCTATAGGCTTCTACCTGTGATGCAGCAACAGAAGCTGATGCCGCTGTGGTGGCTGCTGGGTAATTCCCACGGGAGAATTCCCTCGATGCCGCAGTGAGCGTCTGCAAACTCCCACAGTCTGTATCGATCACACGCAGAGCGAAAAATAGAATTTGACGTAGTCTGTGCAAACAGATGAATTACATCTCAGCAGAACCCAGCAGGTGAAGCTCTTTCACAGAAGCCACTGCCTTCATCATCACACAAGCAAAAGAAAGTTTAGCAGTAGTTTAATGAGTAGTTAATGAGTTTAATGAGTAGCCTAATTGCAAGTGTCCAAAACGTATAGTTACACAGCCAAAAACAGCATTGACAACAACAAAAACAGTAAGTATAACGGATATAATCAAGATTTGAACCAAATCAGCTTCATGAATGTTAAGTGGCAGAGATTCATTAGACACTAACTAGTTATTTATCAAGAGAAACTGTGGCATCTATTGATTAGACCATTATAATCATAAATGTCTCAAGTGTAGTTCACTTACTGCTGAGTTATCTGCTCACAGCTGAGTGAATGTCAGCTCTAAGACAATCACATACACAAAATCAGTTCTTTCTTGGATTAATGGTGACCCACCTCATGACACAGACCCCCACTGACTGCAGCCAGGAGTTCAAATAGAAAAATGAGGCTCTTCTCCATCATGGGCAAGCCGTTCTTGAAGCCCATCTTTCAGATGTTCAAGGCTCCTCGGTGGGAAACTGTGATTGGAGTGTTCAACCAGCTGAGCAATGTTCTCCTCACAGATGATCTAATATTTATAACTTGGTTTTGACTTCTGTACTTCATAGTTATCAGTAACTTAAGTTGGAAAAAATAATTATTTCAACATATAAGACCACATGCTGCCACATGTGGGTAATTACTGACACCTGATCTGACTGTCACTATTGCTGACATTATTCTCACTGTTAGCTGAAGCTGTGAGCTACATATTGTCGGGACTTAATTAAGATGGTGAGACTGAAGGGCAGGCGGGTTTCTCAGCGTGAAATCACGTGTGTGCAGAAGACACGGTCTGCCAGCCCGCAGCTATCAGCTGAGTTTTTATTTACCTTTTAATAAGAGCCGAGTGGAGTACGAACCCAAATTTCCCATGCAACCCCTATAGTGTGTAAAGTTATATTTAATATAGCGTATAAAATATAGAGTTGAAGTACCAACAGTTGCTTTAAATACATCCCATATATAGACTTGAACTAAATGTTACCTACACATTAAAAAAATAACCTCAGCAGCCAAATATGATCCCTCAGCGCGTGTTGAACTGTTTAATGGAAAAATAATGCTAAAGATAATGACGCTGCCTGATTATATTCATATAAGATAACGTGAAGAAAGGACATAAAAATGTGTGTGCAGCTGTTGTTGTGGTGATTTTAGCGTGTGTGTGTGCTGTAGACTGCAGTATTAGTACAAATTAACAAATGAAGGCATCACACACATGCAGTCAGAGGAGAGAGAGGAATAAAGGAAGGACAGAGAGAGAAATGTGTGTGTTGCACAAACATATTCAGGGCAGATATTCCACCGGGAGCGCCTCCATGAGAGGAAGAGCTGGAGCTCCTCCAATTATTTAATGCAGCAGTGACAGGTAAACAAAAGGGAGGCGCGGTGGGGACGGGAGGTGATGCAGAACTGATCAGTGAAAAGAAGAGAAGCTCTGATGTAATGTCCTGCTGGCACTGGCCCCATAGAGAGCTCTGTACAGTGATGCTGGGGAATACTGAGATCTGTACATGCACCAGAACTCACACACTTCCAGTAACTGCAGAATTCCCCGCAGCGCACGCACACGGTTCGACCTTGAATTGCGCCAGTGCAATATGACCGAGGTAAATGGCATGAGCTCGTGCATTAATTCTATACTGACACAAAACAAATGTAAGCATATGGTACACCAAGTCATTCGCTAGACAAATGACTATGACAAATTACTCATCAGATCATATTTAAGAACTGACAGCTGCTGTTGCTTGCAACCACAAAATTATTTCCTCTTTCGTAATTACTTTGTACCTCTTAGGGAGAGTATTTAATTAGTGCTGGTCGCTAGGGCAAGTATTACTATTACTGCTCAACTAAAGGATTAAACATTTACCATGTAACTCATCGTTCACCATTTGTGCTACATTTGTGCATTTACAATTGTGCATCATTGTGATTTTCAACTGGCAGGGGATGCACAAAATACACCACATAGCCATTATGAAACCACCCAGAACACCATAGCAACCATACAGCAACGCACTGACAATTAGTCTGAACATCTTAACAACTGCATAGCAACACCCTAGCAATGTGACAGAAGGTCTCACACAGAGAAACAACTGAATTCCATTAGAAATGTCAAAATCTAAATCTATTCTATGATTCAGAGGAAATGTATTAGTGGTCTTAATTATGATGCTTTTAAATGTTTTTCCTAATATTTAACTGGGTTAAAATTTTGGGTTATATGACCACCAACCACTGCATACAGCTTAGTTTAGTTTCAACATGTGCAAATGCCACATACACAAGATATCTCATTTCTTTAGAATGATACACTCAAAATAGTCATTATTTTGGCATAAATGTGATTCTAGTTCTTCAGTGTTTAGGACACCTGAAAAATGTTTTGAAATATTGAGCATAATTCTGTATAAACGCATTTACGGACAAAGAATTAAAAATGATGGGAGCACATATTATTCATGACTCAAATATTTTGCAGTTTTAATATAAAAACATACTAATATTACCATTAAAGACAGAAACAGGCTCATTTTACAACAAGAATGAGAATAAACATGTGAAGCTGTTTATTTTCTAAAACCAAAATGGAATAATTCTGAAGTTTAGAATTGACTGTAAATTAAACATATGGTATGAAAAACAAATATTTACCAAATCTATGACTCTAAAATAGATATTCAACAAAAATTGGTAAAAAGTTAGATGCATACATCAGTGCATAATCATGGATCCCACGATGGGTAGTTATAGCCATTCTGAACTAATATACATGCATATTACTACATATTATCTTTACCATGATTATATTTATTATAATTATTGCCATTTCACTTTAAACATTGTTATATCTTTCCTATCACCATAAATAATTTCAATTGTTTCTAAAAATATTTTCTTTTAGATTACTATTTACCACATAACAATCAAATCACCATTAGTGTCTATACATTTAACAAGAAACCTCCCAGCATGCTTTGCAGTTGAACAGTCTCATGGAAGATTTGATCACACCTAGCAACAGACCTTACGTCTTTCACTCTTGTACTGATGGACGCATACAACACTTGGGTTGGCGGACATTTTGGAACATGGACCTGAAGTTGATGTTAACCTGTCTCCTCTTTTTCTTCTTGCCAGAAGGTGAAGACAAGGATTTTCGGATAGCTGTTTGGGCAATGATCTTCTTTTCATGCTCCTTAATTTTGCACTGTAGATGGCTTTGAATGGCAAAGCCTAGTGATTCTGGATCTACTGACGCTCCATACACCTCCCATGTCATACCTTGCTCGTCCCACACAACATCATGAACACTCTTCTTCTTCTGCTTGGCTGCCTTGTTTTCCTTCTTCTCCTCTTTCTCAGGGTCCAGCTTGGAAGCTCCCTGCAGTTGTCTTTCTGTCTTTTTGCCTTGTGGTGTGGAACTAGATGTTGGAGGAGTAGCAATTGTAATGTCTGTTATAGGTTTTGCAGAAGGTACAGCTTTCTGAGAAGTACATTCAGATTGTGAGACTGAGGCTTCAGAGACAGGAGGCTTGGCTGATTTCTCTGGCAGATTCTGGCAGGCTTGAGAAGACGTTGTGACAGGATTCTGCACAATGTCCATATTATGAGGGCCAGATGCTAAGACCACAGGGGAGACTTGACTCTCAAGTTGGTGGCTAGATTCTTTAGAATGTTTATTTTGGCTGCTGGTCTCTATGTTAATCTGATAAACTGGTTTAAGAGGCGAAAGTCCTCTTTGGGTACTGTGTAGAGAAGTCCCTGGCTCATTAGGTTTGACCCCAAGCTTTGTCTCCTTTTGAAGGTCAGCATCTACATGCACCATCACTGTGCCTGATTGTGGGGGCTTCTCAAGTAGGGCCTTGTTAGATGAAATGACAGATGGTGTGGTCGAGTGGATCTCTGAAATGACTTGTGAGGGCCGGTCTGTGGTTTCCACCCCAACAACTACTGCTAGGCTTTCTGTCTCCTCAGGGAGCAGACTAACTGGTCTCTGATTTGGCTGCAGAGACAGAAGGCTTGGACTAGTGGCTGTAGATTGGTTGCATACCATAGCCACTGCCTGAACTTCCACATCATGGCATTGCATTCTGGGTTGGTTGCTGAACTCAGCTGCAGAAGTCATAGTAGAGGCTTCACGATAGAGCTTGCAGTGGACCTGCTTCTGTTCTTCAGGAACAGCTCCCTGTGTTTGGACTTCTTCATCAATTGCTTCTGGGTGGAACGAATGATTTGAGGTATCAGAAATAGCTGTGTTGCTACCTGAAGATGCCAGTGGCTGCTCAGAGGGCGTGTCTTGAGAGATTCCTGTTGGTTTAAAATCCTTCTTTCTGCAATCAATGTTGCAGATGTCCTCGTTACCAGGTGTATGTTGTAGCTCTTGTGGTTGGGGTGTCTGAATACTCGTTACAGGTTTCTTATTGTTGCGTGCAGATTGAGATGTTTTGTCATGAGCTGTGGTGTCATGAACCTCATCTGTAACTCCAGAATGGTTTGTTTTTGGAGCACTGATGCCAGATCCCAGGTGGAGCTGCTCTAACTGGGTACTGCAGATGATGGATGCTGGGAGAACTGTGGTAGTGACACTTGAATCTTTTGATTTAGATAACACTGCCATGTCCTTCACTGTGTGGTTGGTGCTGGGAGATAAATTGTTTGCAGGGGAAGCCACAGTGGAGTTAGAGTTCTGGTGACCAGCCTGGCTTGGCTTTTGATTGTGCCCTGTCTGTTTAACTGCCCTAGATTCTTCAATTGCTGGGGCTCCACTCTGTGTTTTGGGCTCATTCGTTGTGTTATTGCCATTTTGCTTCTTGTCGACATTATGTGTTGCTGTAGATGAGCTGGAGGTCGAGCTTGTAGCACAAAGGACAGTTAATGTTTCTGAATTAGAATGAGCAGTGTTTCTATCTTTAGTGCTGCTGGCGTAATGCTCTGATGTCTTCATGTTTGTGAGATGACTTTGTGGTGGTCTGTGATCTTCACTGCCTTGGGATGGAGTGTTTTTTCCTCCCAGAACTGTGATGTGAGACTCTGAGGATTTGAGGTGCATATTATCTTGATCTGCTTTCATTTTTTGGCCAGTGGAACAATCCTGCTTCATGCTTAACTTTGTCTCAATGTCCCAGTTAGCATTTAACTCTTTATTGCCCAGTGCGTCTATACTGGCCAACTGTGGTATCATTTGGACAGTCACAGTCCTTTTGGGGTTTGTTACGTTTTCCATGTTGATTCCCTTTTTATCTGATCAAAATCCCAAGTATTCCAATGTTAAGATGGTTCCCGTGAAAGCCAGATGTTGTCCTTTCCAAGGCTTCTCTACAACAGAGGGATAAAAATCATTTTAGATAAAGACGGTGCATCTACACAATAAGATGTAATAATTACTTTTTTTATAAGCACCTGTCTGAAATGCTGTTTGCAAACTATATAAACAGTTTTGTAGGAACACAGGACAACAGGAAAGTATTTTAGTGATGCAGTGTATTTGTTGTTTAGAACTGGCATCTATACAACACAGCTCAATGAAAAGGTTGATGGTAGAACATCAGTTCCAATTAAATGAAACAAATGTGCAGAAAACAAATCCATCATAAGCCATCATTACTCCTACCAGTGCGATACATTACTCATAGCCAATGGATACATCAAAAGAAACAGTGTGAAATCTATTAATCTGCCCATCTTAAATTATTTAGAAAATGAATGTCATGCCGGTCACATTTAAATATACTGTAAAGTACACAAGCACCCCCAAGAAAATCAAAATCATTACAGATAATATAGGACAGGAACACTTATTACCCCATATGTGTCATGCAGCTGTGGTTTTATTTTTATATTATACTGTACTGACACAATTTCTGTTCTCCAGTTTCCCCTCATATTAATGCAATTTATACAAGGAATTGTGTTAGTACACTACAATATAAAACTCAGACCACAGCTGCACGACACATATTACGTTTTATACAGTGACCCTCACAATGTCATTCAAACAATGAAGTTGACATTCAAAATATGAAAATAATAATCATATAAAAAACACAAGGATACTGAAACTATCTCAACGACCTTCTACTGGCATGTGATGTTTCATTCTGTTCATGAGCTGATGAGGAAGAAGATGAGTTTATGAGAGTATGCTGGACAAATCCATTGTAATTAACATGCACCGCAACAAGTTTTCTCATTATACTAATAAGACACTGACAGATTTAAAAGTTGCTCCTAATAACAAAAATATAGTCAGTCTACTGTGATTACAGTCTGTGATCATTTTACTTGTATATACGATTGTGATGTATTCACATTCATATGATTTCATCATAATATGGCCACTGGACAGTCAGACACAAAGCAGAAAAAGACTGAAAAGCTGTTTCAGTAACACCAAGCTATACTACTTTTATCTGAACGAAGCTTTAAATCCAAATACAGTCAATACTGATGTAATATCGACAGTGCAGCGGGCTGCATTTGTTACAATCACAAAAATCACCATCATCACATTAGATCGTCCAGTATGCATTAGAGATAGACTGAATAAGGCAGTGTGGTGCAGTGCCCACTGCGGAAATAATCACTTTAATTGGCTGCCAAACCGTGAAAGTCAATTATCTGAGGTCTGAAACCGCGACCCCTTATTGATACGAACCGCCCTGGGAGCAATCGGGTCACACACCTCCAAATAATATTAAGTTATAGCGACTACAAGTTGATTTATATATGTCGACAGAACACCGACAACCTATGCAGAGACACGCACCTTCATTAAAAGCGCTTATAAAGGGCTCCACTCAAATTAAATGACCCAAAAAATAATCAATTCTAATAGGACGAATTCATGCATGTTGAGTGGGGCTGTAAATAAGATGTTAACTTGAAATGCATGCAAAAATGTACCAACAGACACCGCGGTCTTTCAACTGGGTTATGATTTATTACAGACACACACAGAGTAGGACGGACAAAGTCAAAACAGCATCATTATTCTGATGACTTAATTAAACCAAGATAAATTGGTTTAAGGTTCCTGATTTCTGAACATCTGCCAGTATCTAATACAATGATAATTAATAAGAAAAGCAATTACATTCCTAAAGATTTTGTTGCATTTTAAGATGAAAATATGACATAAAAGGAAACAGCTGAACTCACGTTCACATATTAAAATCCTATAATCTGACCTTGTTGGTAAATGCTGTATTCCCGCAGGACCTGCAGATAAGAAAACGCGTGAAATCCTACCTGTCTGTCTCACATCATTGTCCCTCTGATGAATGCGCTATTGAGACGCTGCAAGCGCACTAGCTAGTGCACTCGACGGACTGTCAATGAAAGAATGCACGTCGCGTGTCGGAGAGATAAAACCACGCCTTCAAAGCGCATCCGAATTACAGGTTTAATCATACAGTGGCTTGTTGGCAGCAGGAAACGCACAATCCTCCCCATCACAGCTAGATGGAGCCCTCGATCCTTAAAACGCCCAATTACCTGAGGAAATAAAACACACCCAACACTCACATTTATATCATTGACCCGCTGTTTATATCAACCCTGTGTTTACGACGAATAGGACGCCCGTCGTGCGTCATGACGTCACAATTTATATTCCCACAGTATTTTTTTTTACAAAACATATTTTAACAAGTATACCTTAGTTTAAATCTATATTAACATCGTGAAAACACATACGATGTTGCTTTATGCAAAAAAGAGACATTGACTATTTCTAGTAAAATTAGACTTTCCTGACTGATAAACGTGGCGATTGCTCGGTTTGTTTCTGACTCTTAGTGCAGAGAAGCGTTTCATACTTTAATATACTGCCCTACAGAGGCAATGCACAGTAAATACATCAATACTAAAAACAAGAAAATGGCTTCAAAGAGCTTTGGTGTGAATTTAAAAGAATTTTTTTTTCTTTTCTTTGTTAACATGCTCAGTTATGTGCAATTATCTGCAATACAGTATTTACTAACATGTGACTTGAATTGTGCACCTTTGGTGACTTTTTATCTGCCCTAGGGCAAATCTAGCTACTGTTTGACAAGCCTATATGCTTTTGGTAAACAATGTAGTTAATTCTTACCAACGCTGTGCATCTGTTTGGCTCTCTTCTACTTTCCGTGTCCGCATACTGTATTTTAATACGTCTGACACCCCAAAGCTTTATCATGTACATATTTTATGTTTCTGCTGTCAAACAACGGAAGTTGGACTGTGAAATAGTGACTGAACGCCAGTCATTAAAACTACATTAACCAACAGGGCAAATACAACGTGATGACGTCATGGATATGCTTATCGACGTGTAACGTAATTTAGCAACTTTTCGAGCCGGTTTTAGCATAAATAACATTTACTTTTAGGAACAATGGAGAAATAAACTGAAAACGATTTTTTGACTTTGGCAAAAAAAGAGGAAACGTACGGCAACACGTATAACGACGCTGACCGGAATCAAAGATGGCGACGCCCATCACTCAGATAAGTTTGCAATAATTAGTTCGAGTGCCATAATTCATCTGTCAGATCAAAATCAACAGCGTTTAAACTTTTGTTTGTGATTGTTGTCTAACAATGTAGCACAGCATCTTACAAAAATAATGGCACTGGACCAAAAAAATCAACAATCTGTAATTATTACTCACACATTTAACTTAAGTTATGTTTCTGATGATCTTACAAACGTTACGACCTAAAGGCTTTATTCATTTCGCAAAAAAAGGTTGCTGGTGGAATATATGAATGCTTTGTATATGAATATACAAAGCTATTGTACTAGTTAGCCAGCAAGTGTCTGTGTCATTGGTTGACCAGCAGGGGTCACTGTCAGATTAGTTCTGTCTCTGATTTAACGTTGTCACGTTTCTCACCAGCTTGTATTTAAAGCTTGTACTACCTGAAATCATTGATTGCTGTATATGTATGTATTTATGTATACGTCAAACTAAATATAGTCTGATACATTTAAATATATTGGTATAATATCACCCATTGCATATCACTGCTCTACTCTAGATACCAGTTCTGATGTCATTAAAGGTGATACTAATTTTCCATGTGATGCACTGGTTGACCATTCATGCAACATGTAGAATTGTTCATGTTTTACTGTGGTCTTATCAAAATTACTCTCAGGGTCCTTGTTCTCCCGCACTCTCTGAAGATAACGTTACGCTTACTTTGTGCAAACACATGATCATTGGCCGCTAAAGTGAAGAAGGTCTCCACCCTCCATCCATGTCCCACAAAGACAGCATCTGTTACTCTTTGAACCTTCCTCTCGGTCTCACCCGACAGCCGCCCTCCCCAGACCAAGAGACCTGCTGTTGCCATGGAGACACCCTCGCCCCACATCCTCTTCTTAATCCTCTTTGACTTTATTCAAACTAAGGTCATCCCACCATTGGATGGGAGGGACAAAAATTATAGCATATGCTCTTTTGTTATGGTAGTCTAGTCTGTGATATGAGGAAACAATAATAATGATTTATTATCTTATATCTTTGGACCATAAAAGATCATAACATAACTCAGCTCCATGATGTAGATGGTTCTTGAAGTATCTGTAGGATCAATGGACTTGGACAGTACATGGTCATGATGGTCCTTTAAGCCCAGGGTGACATGACTAATCATGTCACTCAAGCACAAACAAGGGCGTTTCTAAAGTCCTCAGAAACCAAAACTGTGGTGATCAGGGCATGCAAATATACAGCACACTGCAAAGAATATTGTAATGTTTAATGCAGTAGTTCACCTACAAATGACACTTTGTTTCTGAGTAACATAAAAGGTGAACACATCAGGACCTGCACACCAAACTCTAAAGATTTCAATAATAGTGATTCGCAAAGCAAACATGACACATGGATTTAAGGGCAGGACTGTATTCACACATCAGGTGTGTGTGACGCGTCTTAAGAAGTTAAGTGCTTTAAGACCTTGTCCATTATCTTTCAAGCAGGTATTAGACGCTTCCACAAAAGCTGTGTGTAATCTGTCATAGCGCAGGGATTACAGTACGGCCACGCCGGCGCGATGCACGTGAGGTAAAATGGTGGAATAAAAGGAAACAAATTTGTCTCTGAGAAGACAAATCTCCTGAGAGAAGACGTTTAGACTTGGGGAGTTCCCTGGAAAACTCCATTTTGTCTCTCATTTCCCCTCAGGACTCCTGGCAATCCCATAATCCCTTGTGTTTGATGTTTGAGAGCTGATGGGCTGGTAAGGATGGTCAGAAAGGGTCTTTGTGTGTGCCGTGT
>JAZGTK010010381.1:0-13924 GCA_036877625.1 Ambastaia sidthimunki | reverse complement strand
TCTCTCTCTTTCTGATTCTCTCTCTCTCACGCGCTCTCGTTCTCTGCTCAGCTGAGCGCGGCATGCGTTCAGTGTGTGTTCAGTCTCTCTGTCAGAGCTGTATCGTACGGACTGCTTAAGTTCATCACTTAGCTTGTGTGGCACACAGCAGCACCTACAGTCCCGCTCACCCACGGTGTCCACCAGCAATGCTCTTAGGTGAGTCCGGCTCATGCTCAGGATAACAGCACTGTTCCGTGTTTTTCATTTGGACTGCGTGAATGTTTCCGTGTGCAACCGGGCAGTCAGTGTGTTGCTGAAAGCTTTCCTCAGAATTTAGGGTTGAGACGACTCACTTTTACACCAGAGGTGTTTGGTTGTGTTTTTTACACCAGAGGTGTTGGATTGGTCTGTTCCTTTGATTTGTTTGCTGGAGAATCCCAGCTCTGAAATACGACTGTGTGCTGGATTTATGTAAGAGATCTTGTCAACACCATGTTTTGTTTATGTAGGTTAAAATTGTGCCATTGCTAATGCAGCGTGACACCTTGTCTCGGCTGATGTTAACTTCACTTAACATGCTGACTGTATACTTTTGAGAAGAAAAGTAAAGGATCTCAGCAGACACTTGATATTACAATACCTCACTGCTTACAGCACCACCAAATGCATCTATTAATAGGTTTGTCTCTTCCCCAGAATTACATCTTCCTTTCTGTAAAAATAAACATTCATTTGTGTCAATTACTAAGCAGCTGTTGTTTTTTTAGCAGCCGTCTGCAATATATGCTTTTTCTGGAGATTATCTGTGTGCGTTTGTGGTTCCCTCTGTTCAGGCTGAAAAAAGATTTTATATAAATCGGCTTTGTGGCTGAAATAGCTTCAAAACACCACTCCCACCTTCTGTGGGTTAAAGTAGTCGGCGAGCGAGAGGCGTTTAGAAGGGTGCTGGTCGCCCTCGTACCGTGACATCGTGGCTTACGTTCTCAGCGGCTGTCGCGTGGGTGTTTGCGAGCGGTCGGCTCCTTTAAAAGCACGTTTATGTGCATTGGAAAGGTTTCTTACTAGCCGCTTGCTGAATGTGTAGTAATACAGTGTCACGTTCCCAGAGGAGGGGGACCAGAAATAATCAGGCATGTCTGTGGGGAGCAGGGGGCTTGAAATTGCAGCTGATGGTTGCCGAGCGACTGTCTGCCAGTCTTCTGAAGCCCCCTGTGGAGAAGACCTGGGGGTCTAAACCTGCTGCCAGAACTTCAGCAACTTCATTAAGCTTCAAACTAATGAAAAACTCACAGAAATGTTCTGGTGAAATGCGAGCAAAATCGCTTTCTTTCCTTTATAAATATAAACCTTGTATATATAAAAGGTTAATCGCTTAAAATTGTAATCAAATTAAAATTACTTGATGTAAAAAAAACCTAAAAAATGAATTATATCAAAAAGCAATATTAAATATTTGCTGTAAAAATACATGTCATCGAACATGACACAAAGCTCACAGAAATGCATTTTGCAATGGAATCATCTCCCAGGGCTGTTTTTTGTACTGGGTTTGCTTTACTTCTGTTCGCTTTTGTACACATCAGTCTGTCAGTCTCAGGCTGTCACAACATCTGTTTTGTTTGTCAAGCTTTCAACATATTAGTGTTTTTAAGGCAACTTTAGGAAACATTGTGAGACTCTTCATACTGTTGTATTGCGTTCTCTAGATACATGGACGTGTCCTGTAGCGCTGGGCCGACTGCACGATTTGCAAAAACATGCTTTGCATTGAGGCGTCGCTTTGCATATTTCACTGTTGCTGCTGTTTTCTCACTTTTCCGGCTCTTACTGTAGTAATGCAGTAATGCAGTCTTCCAGTCTCAGTCAGAACAGCGGATTCCTGTCCATCTTCAAAAAAAGACTAAAAACACATCTTTTCCGACAACACCTGCCCAGTTAATAGCACCTATCCTACCACTAAAACTTCTATCTCTCTTTCTTTCCTTCTTTCCATATTATAAAAAAAGGGGGGGGACAACTGCACTTGTAAGTGACTCTATGCTAGACTGGGAAGACTGGCGCGATGCTTCCAGACTGTTGCCTTCTGATCGTTGATTTACTGTTTCTACTGTTCTTTCATTTGTAAGTGGCTTTGGATAAAAGCGTCTGTTAAATGCCTAAATGTAAATGTAAAGCATAAATACCAGAAAATGTGTGCGTGTTATTGTTTAAAGTGGTCTTTTGTATTTGTTTTGGTAAAACGTTACAGATATTAAAAATACATTTGTGTTCGCCTTGTTTAATGTATGTGAAATGCATGTTTATATTGACCAAAATAATCCAACCGATCAGAGTAATTCTACTTGATCTATATTGATTTGCTCTTGTGAATACATTTAAACATTCATGACTCTCCATGTGGCCAAAATAATGTTTCAAAATGATTGCAAAGCATTTGATTACTGAAAGTCTCACTGAAGAGGCATTTGCATAATCCGGTTTCTTAAATTGGTGTATATCAAATTAAATATTTAAGCACCATATTCAAGCAACTTCCCCCACAAGGACAGAGATAGTTTTGTGGATAGAGGGAGAGTATATCTCTCTCTCTCTCTCTCTCTCTCTCTCTCGCTTGCTGTTTTAGCTTGTTTGTTGTATTAAGTTAGCGTTACAGGAGCTGTCATGTGCAAAAATGTTAAACAAAGGCCAAATTGTCAGCATTAAAAAAACTGGAGGAAATTGAAAATATAATATAAATATTGTAAGACTGAAGATATAGGAAAATATAGGACGATATGTATGCGCCTTCCACAGATGATATATGTTTATATATAAATACATTTAGGCTACTTTATTAAGTGATTGCTATCAGGATGTGAAGAGACATTCAACCAGCAAAACAAAAAATCAAAAATCACACACCCAGCCTTTAAGCTCAAGGGTTCAGAATGATCAGTATGCAAAGCTAATGAGACCCTGAGGTCAATTAATTAATTTATTTTTTACAATATCATCAAATCATTGTGGGAAATACATTTGCAGGTATCGAATGTCTTGTGTTGCTATGGAAGACTGCACTGTTGTGCATGACAATTAGCCCGGCCACCATCCGCTCAGATCTCCTCTCTCTTATCTGTAATTACAGTCAGACCGTTCCTCCGTGCTTGACTGGAAATAAATGTAATTGCAAACATTTGTTATAGCAAACAACTCTCTGTACCAGTGATGAATCTCCAGGCTGCTCTCGTTGACCGTAGGTTAATACGCTGGCCGTTTCAGTTTTAATTGACACAAAAGCATAACTCCTGCCCAAGGAGGTCCGGTGAGACATGTACAAACCCTGATATGTAGCGAATATGTCAAGTGTAGCTTTGAGCAAAGCAATAATCCCTTTGACAGGATTTGATTTGCATGCACTCATACGCTTCTCACCACACTAAATATTAATGTCCATTATTGTTTGATAAAGTGAAGCAGGCGGTACGTTTAGGAGAGAAGTGTGCCCACGCGCCACGAGATCAAACCTGCCGGCGCTGACAGCACCTCTGTATGCTTCCTCTAAACTCACGTTTAAGTCCAGCACGGAGGTTTAGAGCAGCGTGTCATGTTGGCAATGTTCAGAGCTTGCTTTTAGCAGACATTTGACTTTTTTTGACAAACAAGCTTAAAACACCAGGTCGCCAGAGAGGAGGTCTCTCTTGTCTGCTCGAGGGAGGTTGTTACCAGCAAGCCTCGCTCGGAAAACAAGCATTAGGGACGGAGTTTGGGCTGCGAAGGGTAGAGCGTGACAAAAGGTTTCCCATTTCTCCTGTTCCTTAGTCTCCATGGAAACCAGAGAGCTGAAACAACAAGTACAGCCGCTGGTAAAATCACTTTCTGAAAGTAATTTGCGCAGTAGGAGTGTTGCGTTCAGAAACGAGCGCGTTGATGGCAGCGTATAGACTTGTGTTCTTAAAACACTCAAATAAATTCCCTTTTCTGATCAGTCTTGTGTGTTAAATACAAAAACAGCCCACCTGGACGGCAAATTATCTCCCAGTGAGTCGCATGAAAAGCAGAAACGCGTGTCACTACAATGGGCGCATTAATTCCTGCCAGCAGACGCATTCGTTGGAACTAAAGTGCAATCAGGTGAGCACGAACACCTTTATTATATCACTCACACTTCACTTCATTCAGATCAGCTTTCAACAGGAGGTCTCGTATCACTTTGCAAACTGAATTTATTCTTAGTGTGAATAATGAGACAAGCACTCCCTGTCGCATGACAAAGATCCCGTGACAAACTGCTGGAGTCTTTGTTTGCTGTATAAACGTTACTGTCCTATAAATCTCTACGTTTGATTTACACTAGATCTGTTTGGATTTTGTAAGCCAATAAAGATCAGCTGTGGCTTGAAAGGCAAACATCACCATTACTGTTGATATAGTTTTAAAGTTTGGCTTATGACTCTAAGGTCATGAAGGATAGCTCACAGTAACCGTGGGGGTTGAGGAGAGATGTACTGTTATCTGACTGATTTCATTTATGTTGTGTTGCCACCTTCAGTGTGAAGCAATGGCTCAATGACTATATAAATATATTTGGGGTTAAAAAAGAGGGACCAGAATAGAGATTTGGGTATGAGCTCTTCAAAATTGGGCCAGAAGACCCTTAGGCAGGAAGTTTTGTGGTGTTAAGCACTGTTTTAAATATTTAATAAACATGTGAAAATGAGTTATTTTGATAATGCTGTCCCTTGATTCTAGACGTTTTACAGTGACATTGAGGGAAGGAAAGGTTTCTGGTTTCAGTACCGTGAGTAAATGTACAAAGTTCTTTTCATCTCTGTACAAATGTTTAGGCAGAAAGTTTCTTTCTTCTGGCAGTTTGTAGTGTGACGTCTTGTGTTGTTCTTAGAAGTTCAGACCTTGGAACTGATGGTGCTGGTGAAAGGTATTTCTTTCATGCAGCTGATGTGCCAACACTGTAGCTGATGTATCTCTAAACAGCCTGGATGTCAGGAACTGTGTTTCCTTTCTCATAATGCCCTATAGAGTTGACAGAGGTCTAGCAGCTGTCCCTTAGCAGACACATCACAGGTGTCCAGAAAACAGGTGATGGATCTCTTGAACATTCCTCAGCACATTGTCTCTCAGCCATTAGCCTCCTGAGAACCTGTAATCCTTCTGTCAACACGAGAGTATATCTCAGTGAATGATCCATCCCTGGACATGTGGATCTACTGCACTTCATTCTGATGATGAGGGTTGGACACGTGGAATCTGGCAATGGGATTCTTCGATAACTTCTAAACATCCAAACACGAGAACTTGGCTTCAATTTCTGCTGTTTTTTGCCACCCTCCTCCTCCTCCATTCTTTATCTTTGTTTCCTTCCCTCATCTCATGCAGGTGGACTGAGTCAACCCCAGTGAGTCACTGCAGGGTACATATATAGAGAAAAACACGAGTAAAGATTCACCACCCACTCTGACCCAGTGCTGAGAGAGAGATCCAAAAGAAAGTAACCTATCTGGTGAAGTGAAATCTATCTGCTCATTTCCACTTTCATGAGGGAAAACAGCTTCTGTTTATACAGTTTATATAGCTGCACTCGTCAAACTTTTAGGGTCACTGGACTGAAATGTTTCTTATGATATTAAAAATGTTTGAAATTAGTTTTGTAAACAAGAATGTATCAACATCATTTCTTTTATTGCAAAACTAACATTTTATTTTAAAAATGGATGGAATGGAGGAATTTGATAGAATAAAAAGACAAATGGTGTTTGAAATGTAACAGTTTTGATGTCTAGACTCAGTACAGTACATGAACGTATGTGTTGCATTGTCAGCAAGGAGCTCTATACGTTACATTAATGTAAGCTAAACTCCTTCTATGAAGAATTTGGTCTTCAAACTGTTGAGTGGTCATGACAGGTGATGCTGATTAGATACAAGCTTGCGTGACCCTACAGACCCTTTTAAACCCTTCATGAAAGAGTTTGAGTTAAATACTGACATTAATTTCATGTGCCTACATGTGTTTCTCATCATGTGACTGAAGCTCACAGTCTGCAGGATTCAGATTGAAAGAGCAACTAAACTAACGAGATTTACTGTATTCTGATACAGTGTGTGTGGTGTAATGTGCCAGTGTTTTAATACGACCAGCTGTTAATACGGGAAGAGCAGAAGGTCTGTGCTTAATGTATTTAATGATATTTTCCATATTTAAAGGTTAAATATGCCAATATGTCTGGAGATCTCCAGGCTGCATATTTTGGAGATCTCCAGACATATTGGCATATTTTACCTTTAAATAGGGTAAAAAATATGTGTTCAAAATAGGGTGTGGCTTCATCCCATTGTCAGATAAAAATAACACGTTTAACCCCACCCTAAATCCTAGCCCAAACCGCCCATTTTTGGAGTACACGCCCCATTTTGGAGAGCTCCGGTCTGGAGTTCAAAGAGTTATATTTCCAAACCTATCTGTGTATGTATTTCCATGGAAAGAATTAGGAGAAGCAGCTTGAGGAAGTGTCTTTGTGACCTGTTGATTCTCCTGTAATTGGAAGCAGCTCGCTGTATCACCTGGCAATTTCTGGCAATCGAATCATTCCACGCAGCACAAGGACACGCGCTCATATGAGGCATGATTTCATTTACCCCGCTGTCAGGAGATTTTTATTAGAAGGCACGCAACTTTGTTTTCACAAATTGTGTTTAAAGCCACAGACGCAGCCTGTTCAGTCTCGCTGTCGTGGACCTGAAGCACTGGCACGCAAATCTGCATTTAAATTGAATTTGGGACATTATTAGATTTTCCTCAAATAGTGATGGCTATGCATGCTATGTCGACATGCAAAGGCTCAACAAAATAAGTGCATTTGAGCAGCTGCGTCGCATTAAATGGTTTTATTCCGCTGCGGTCACTGTACAGAGTAAAGCGAGCCTCATTAGACTTGCCTCTGGCTGGGATGGACGGCCGAGATTGTCATCCAGCCTGACAGATAATGTGCCAGAATTATGTCCCCGTTTACTTTTCAACACCATTCTTGATCCATGATGGACTTCATTAACCCATGTAACCCATGTAAGCTAGTTAATAGTCCAGACCAGGGCCGCCATATTAAACCCAAAAATACATTGTAAAAAATGAAATGAAAATAGAATCAATGTTCACCAGTACATGTTATTTATTTCCCCAGAATAATTTGTTTGGTGTTTGGTTTCCTAATCCTTAACCAAAAGATTGTTCCACCTCTGAAACACCTCTGAAACACTTTTGTCTTTTAAAATGTATTTTTGTTTATTTTTTCAGTCTGTCTGTATGTTGTCACAGCATTGATTTTAGGATTAAGGGCTCTTTCTGCACCAGTAAACAGTTTTGTGGTAAATAATTTATTTATAGCTTCTTATTTAGGGCAGTAGCACATTATTCAGTTTTAATCATGTGTCTGTTTTCAGACTCAGTGTGTTCAGTGCACTAGCTAGTTTGTAAACATGTAAAGTCAGTGTGTGGGTGTTGAGCATCTCTACATGCGTCACCTCTTCAGCTTTTGCTGAGTTTATTTCACACACAGTTGTTTTCACTGTGATTAATGTTCTGCTGGACTCTTCACGTGGTCTGACAGCTGATGTCAGGGGGGATGATCAGGCTGTTGTCCCACAGCTCTCAATATTTCTCCCACAGTGCCAGTTATTCATTTGTGAGTGCGTTGTGTGTACAGCAGCAGTTTGAATTGGAAAAACAAATTAAAAGGAAAGAATACAATATAAAAACAACTCTTCTGGCCACTTCCTTTTCTTGTGTTGACAAATTTCACGGTAAAACTTTATCATCTGACTTATTGTAGCCAGTAGCCTTTAGTTTGTGTCAGAGACTGACTATTAACAACAATGTAAGTGACATTCTCATTTGATTGGACAAGATGAGTGAGTGCTTCATGAGTCATCAGAATTGTTTTGTCCATTTTAGTTGTAAATATTAAATGCACACATCTGCTAAAAGTGAATTTTGTCAAGTTTTGGAAGTACACCAGCAATATAAATGACCTGACAGTTAACAGACATTCACTAAAAGCCACAAAACTTCAAAGTGTTGATCTTTTTTTTATAAAAAGGTGAAAGATGTGAGATACTGTAAATATTGCAAGCAGTTAGACAGAGATATCATTCATTGCTCTCTTGTGTAATTGTTTATCAGCTCATGTTTAATAGTAGACAAATACGTTGGTGTTGACGTCTCGCCAGCTAAATTAAAAATAAGCAGAGAACAAATATTTAATGCTATTGAAAGGGTGTGACTGAGTTTGACTGTGAGCGCCGCTTTGATTAGATTTCATGTTTATTTTACTTCACAGTCATCTGTTCCATTACGATCGCATTAACTTTGCAAACCAATCCCTGTATGTAGAGAGTAAATTATGTAATATTTGTCCTGTATGCACAAGGCATCATTTGTGGTGTTTGTAAGGGGGTTTAAGGGTTTAGCAGGGCTACAGACATGTTCAGTGAATAATTTAACTGGGTTAATTTAATCCGCAGTATATCTCTGATGTATTAAAGGACCGTGGGCTCAGCTCACAATGTTGGCCATGTCTACCCAGCTAACAATTTTAGGTTGTAAGAACGTTTCCCTAATGTTTCCTTAAAGTAACAAAAACATGAAAAACTGGACGTTCTGAATGTTCATAGAACTTCCAAAATAACATTTTTAATGTTATGTTAATGTTATTCAAACATATTTTTAATTTTGCAACATTTTTAAAATGTTCCACTTACAACTTAAGAATAACGTTTTTGATATATATAAGATATATGATGTTAGAAACATTCTACTTTACTGCAAGAACTTTTTGATAACTATGAGAGAATGTTTGGAGGACATAAGCCAACGTTCTGAGAACATTCCCTATTAGCTGTGCAGTCTCTTTCCATCCAGAGTGACTTCTGACCCAACAATTACACAAACGTTCCCTCTGGAGATGCCTGGGGTTATGTGCTTTTTTCCAAACGTTCAGCCATGATTGAACCGGATTGTGTGCTTAGTAACTATTTCCTGAGTCACGCAGCCTGGGTTTGAACCTGCACACTTGATGTTAGATTGCCAGGTCTTTGACCTACGACTGTTTCTGCCACTTGATGCTTCATGCGTAAATTAAAAGAATTGAAAGTGTCAGTCTGAATTTCTCTCCAGTGTCTGTGAAGTGGAACAGCCAGTAATATCTGTCACAAAATATTACAGGAATACTTTAAAAAACACTGTCTTAATCTGCTCTCTTGGGTTTGTTTATCTAAACCGTAGGATTTATTTTCTTTCATGGAAAATAAGATGTTTTCCATGCAATGAGAGTGAAGAGGATACCTGGAGGATATAATACACTGAGTCTTCTGAAGGGATATCAAAGCTTTGTGTTAGGAGACGGAGGATAAGTCATTATTTGCTGATAACGTTCCTTCTGCCACAGCTTCCAAATCTTATTTTTCTTTGCATTTGACTCATACAGGCACTTTGCATCACAATCAGTTATGAGACATGAACCGGTTACATTTGACATTTCCTTCAGCTGCGGCAGAGAAGATTTTTAGCGAATAACAATTCAAGTCCCTTCCTCACACAAAGCCATCGCATGTCTTCAGATCTGAAGAATACCCAGCTAACAGGGAACGTTGTAGGAACGTTGGATAATGTTCTCTAAAAGTTCTATTAACAGTATCAAAAAATCATTCTTGCAGTAATGCTAGTAGAATGTTTTTCTTTATATTATATAGCCTAATGAAAACAGTATGGAAAGATTTTTACAACCTAAAACTTTCATCTGGGTATTTACATCTAACTTTAATTGTTTAGCAGATGTTTTTATAGAAGTCTTAAGGACTGTGATGTTTTTTCTCACTTTTTGCTGTGCAGTCACTTTATTTGTAGAAGAAACATCAGCTTGGATCAGCTGAAAGTGTTTTCTCCACAGCAGCCAGATAATCACACGTTTGGGTGACATAAGGGTGAGGATGAGAAAGTTTTCATTTTTGGCTGAACTATTTCTTTAAACGCCAAGATATAAACCACGGCTGAGTTTAACGTGCACCTGCTCACTCTCAACGTGGAGACGCTGCGCTGCCGGGCTGAATTATTTTCACTCCTTTGAGAAGTTCTTTATGAAAGCAAAGCCAGATCCAGATTTGTGGTTTCAGGCTGCACTCAGAGAATATCAGTTCACATGAATGTTCATCATTTGTGGAAAGATGAATAAACGCCTTTATACTGGGGCTGATGTGTGCTTATTTAATCCCGAACGTTTTGCTCTTTTGGCATTGGAAATTGTCCCCAAACTGTCAGCCGTGGATGTTTCTTGAATTCGGAGCGTTCCGCTGTTGTTTCTTTCTAAAAGCTGCATCTCACCACGCGATTTTCTTTTTCAGTTTCCTGTTCGGCGGGTTTCCACACTTCCAACAGTAACAGCCAGAAAAAACATGAAGTCATAACCACAGTGTCTGTTTTCCCCTGTACAAAAGCTCAAGAAACGTTATACTGGACTAATAACATACATTCTGTGGAAAAACCTTTTTAGAAATTAGTGAAGTCATTCTGTGAAGGCAATCTGAAAATAAAGGCTCTCTTGGTTGGGTTTGGATCTGAATTCAGAGGGGCTTAATTTACTAGTTAAAGAAGTCTTGCTTGTGTTCCTGAAAAAATCACTGCTGTTCTATCAATTTCACATCTCAGCCACAGCCCTCATTTGCCAAAATATTTACTGAAGTGAAGTGATGGTGTGGTTTTCACTGCAGCTTGTTTTAGATTAGCTTTAAAATGACATCTGAGCCTGTGCAGGTCCAACACGATTTCTCCGCACCGCTCGCTCGCTGCACCAGGTGGCAAGAGACCTTCAGGGAAACTGAGTGACCACGTCTCAAGCTGTCTCTCTCTATCTCTGTCTCTCTCTATCTCTGTCTGTCAGCTTGGCTTTTTGCTTCCAGTGCAAGGATTTTACTGATTAAATCCCACCTGCCACAGATGCACCTTCTCCCCCGAGGAGCCCCCCCGACTCCCCCACCCTCCCTTAAGCCTGCCTCACCTTTTCCATTTCTGTCTGAGATGAAGCAAAACCAGGACCTGCCCGACAACCTGAAAATCACAGGGTCCATTACCACTCATAGTTTAGCGCTAGATTCAGTCATGCTGTGTCTGTTTGTCCAGTGCTCTACCGGTGAGGCTCACAGGAGGTACCTGACTGAGTTACCCAGAGTTGGACCTCAACAGCTCTGCCGGTTCCGTGTGTTGTTCCAAAACGTTTCAGTTCACTCAGTGTGATTAATGGAAAGTGTGTTTTTTGGCAGTTGTTGTTTTGCATGTGGTGAATGCTGGGACTCCTCTCAAGTAAACGTAACGTTTCATGCTTGCAAAGGTTTTTCAGTCGCACGTCTTTGATTCATCACAAGATGTTTATATCGTATTTCTTGCATGTGTACATTGGATTTGATTCTTCAGTCAGTTAAGAGTGAAATACTGTATCTCTTAGATCTCTGTGTGGAAAGTCGTGTTAATCTATCCTGACGTTTCTTATGGAATGTTAATCGCTAATATATAAAACTTGTTCCTTTTTCATGGTGAAAACATTCCTGTAAGTTTCCTGTGAAATTATGACTTCACACGTTTTGTTTGGATTACATATATACATTTAACTTTTCTTTCCAGTTGTATCTTGCAGAAATCCTCTTTCACGCAAAGTGTATGTGGACTAACCTTTGGGGAAAGTGCAGTCTCACGCCGCACTCGTTTGATTTGGCTTTGTCAAATACAATCAGATGGTGGGAGTGAGTGTTGCAAAAGGGTGAAGTTGAGCCAAGGGCTTCTCGCCAGCTTCCATTTCTGAGAGTCAAAGCTCCACTCCATCAACCCTGCAAATGTCACGCTGTCCCGTCCACATCACCAGCCAATCAGCCAATCAGAGTGCTGATAAGCACAATCGTCCAAACCCACAAAAATAGAAAATTCAGTTTGTTGTTTTCTTTGTTCTCTAAAACACTAAAGATTTTGGTCAGAATATTAAGAATATATAAACTGTTCTTTTTCAGCTGCAAATTGTAACTTTTGCCTTGTTGTCGCCATCTCTGTTCGAAACATAAAACCGCAGGTTATTTTACATACTTTTCTTTACATATGTTGACAAGTCAAATGAAGCCAAACTGACATTTCTCAAGAAAATTAGACCTGACAGCTCAAATTCAAAAACATTATTGAAAGGTAAGAAAATCATGTTGAACACTGATCTCAAATGGATGATGAGTTTTTCCACACAGACAAGAGCCATACATCTATTTGACTTTTTAAATGCTATATTCCAAATCTTCTGAAGTTGTTTTTGCTGAAAACCATCCTCTCAGCTGTAAATTAGTTAAGAAATTTAATTGGTGAAGACTCACCATGTGACCAGTGGCATAGCAAATCTGAATATATTCAACAGCAAAGATGAAAGATCTATACTGATTAAAATGTCATTCTGTTTCTCACAAAAAGCTTCTTCTTCAGAAGATTTGGACAAAAGCACTAAAGTCTGCTGGCCATTTCTACAAAGAGGAGACCATCTGAGAGACAGGTGTAGATACCAGCTGCTGGTCAGACGGTTCCTGTTTCAGACTAGACTGTTCCAGACACGTGGCTGGATGGTGAAACAGAGTTAAAAGAGAAACGTGGTTCGAGGTTGATTTAAAGTTGATCATTTTTAGTTTCAGTTTAAGACTCTCTGCAACTTTTGTTTAAAAAGACAAGAGTTGAGGGCTTTGAGGAGCAATGTACCATTCATGTCCACTGCAGCAGGTCTATGATAGATGGTTTGGGCTTTGATTACAGAAAGACTCTTCAGTGGATGACAGACTTCAGTACCTAAAATAACTGAATTTTATACTCAGTGTTGCAATTTTATGTCCGTGCGCCTTTGTGCGCATGGATTGAGTTAAGCTTAAACCTGGTGCTTTTCAACCATTGAGCTGGCATATAATGGTCTGACAGTCCTGTACTTACTGCTGTGAAGCCCAGCTGACATTATTTAAAAGTTCTCTTAAAGTTATCAAAAACACTTGCAGTAACATTAGTAGAACATTTTTAACATTATATATCTCTCTTTAACATTTTTAATTTTAGGTTGTAAGAACATTTCCTTAGGTTTCCATATATATGGAAACATAAGGAAATGTTCTTACAACCTAAAATTGTTAGCTGGGCAAAGTCTGTCAATCTTGATATCTCAGCATCAGGGTTTTATCAAATAAATCTGCTCACAAGCTGTGATTGGTTGCTTTTTATGAAGGTCAGACACTTTCCTGTGTAAACAGGTGGAAAGTGAGTTACTAATGGTTTCTTTTCATCTAGATGGAGTTCACTGATTGCACACATTGTGAGGCTGGTGGTTAAAGTGGCTTTCATCGAAAAAGACTTAAAACCCACAAAGGTTCTTAAGCTATTACCACTGCCCCTCTGTGGAGGGCACTTACTTTAAGTTACTCTTGTGGGACAGAACTGTAATTTGCTTTGAACAGAACGGCTGCTAAATGACAGATTAGCTTTTTAGAAAGTACTGTACATAACAAAAAATTACCTGTTTCACAGAATGTTCATTGATATTTGTGATAAAATGAACAGAAATGTTCTCTGAAGAATATGATGAGAACCTGAACAAACATTTACGGCTTTATTAACAAGACACCAGGCGAGAATATGCAACCATAGATGGTCATTTGACCTTTCATTTGCTTTTCCTAATGACGTGCAGTCTTGCGAGTACAGCCAGTTTGGTCAGCGTTGTTAACAGAACTAGTCTTGGAAACAGCTGCTCAGTGTGTTGCTTACAGTCTGACTGGAGAACGTTTTATTGTTGTTTATAGTGTTTTTACCTATAATGAGGTGAATTTGTATGAAGACAAAACTTTAATAAACACACACTTTTGCATTTACTCCAGTTTAACTTTCCAAAAAAAA
>JAZGTK010010380.1:0-16438 GCA_036877625.1 Ambastaia sidthimunki | reverse complement strand
ATATACTGTATATATTTACCTCTTATATTTTCTTATATTGCTTATGTTTTAGACTCATAATATTTTAATGTTGTGTAGAATTATGTAATTTTTTCCCCTCTCCTCCCAATGACAACTCTTTAAACCTTTGTGTCTGAACTGAACACAGTCGGTTTGTGTTAATGGCTTTTTCAGATTGTAAGTAAATTTCAGTAAATTCCAGTGTTGAGTAAGGGTTGTCCTTGAGCCCATAAGCTTGTTTTGAATAGATGAGCTTTTCTTTTAATTTATGTCTAGACAAATTTGAATGTGGTAAAAAAGAAGAGAAACATTTCAAATTGAGGTATACATTTTGATGCTAAAATCTATCTTAATTTCTGCGAACAATCAAAGCTTCAGCTTCAAAGAACTTAATATAACTTAAATGTCATTGTGTATTTTTAAGATTCAATACATCTTGTGCTTAAGACGTTCATACAAGCTAAAATTGTACGCTGGGACTGTCCTCAGGAAGACAGAAAGACCTCACAGTCTTCACAGAGTGTCAGGTTATTAAAGAAACATTTGTCCCACAAATGAAATTTCTGTTATCATTTACTCTCTCATCTGGTCATTCCAAACCTGTGTGACTTTCTTTCTTCTGTGCAACACAAAATGAGAATCTGAATAATACAATAAAAGAGAAACCTAACAATTTTAGGTTGTAAGAATGTTTCCCTAACATTTTCATTTAGTAATACAAATGTTAAAAATGTTATTTTTAATGGTCCCATAACATTCAAAATGTCAATTTTTTTAGACAATGTATCATCATTACTGCTTGGTTATAAGAACATTATTTAAACAAATAGTTTCAACATATTCAACATTTTTTAAACATATTCAAACTTCTAACATTTTAAAAATGTTCTGCTAACGTTACTGTATAAACTATTTGATAACTGAAAGAACTTTAGGAGAACCTTTAGAGAACATTCTGAGAATGTTCCCTGTTAGCTGGGCTGTCAAGTATAAAAGTAGTTCATAGTAGTTCTATGCACTCTTCCAGGTCCATGACAGGTTTGTGTAAGAAGCGTTGCTGACAGAGCTGTGGCCTATTGGTCAGTGCATGTGCTCTGACACATTGAGCCGTGGTGTTAATGTGGACAGTATGAGTTCCAGTCTGACACATTCAGTTGCTGCTGGTAATGAAAGTGGCAAACATCCAAATACAGCTGCTGTTCAGTTTAAAGCATGAGTCACGTTAACCAGATGTCTGTTTTGTGCGTCTGGTCGTGTTTCTGTCACGCTTGACATTTGCTAAAACAAAGCTCATTTTTTGCTCATGCGTTATGAGCTCATAAAACATATTACGAAAATGTTAGTCATTTTTAAAACAACTTTGATTCTAACAGATCAAATGTGATTGTTCAAACCTGTTAAACGCGTCACTTTTTAAAAGTTATGTTTCTTCTTTTCCAGTGTAGTTGTAGTCATGAGTGTTATCTCCTAAAACAGAATGATATAAACTCACTTAAATGTCACTTAAATGAAAAAGCAATTATATTCCACACACCAGATACATACAGCAAAAAAATAATGTTTCTCTCTGCAGTTCCCCTTTGAAAGTATGTCGACAGACACCCGAGGAGTTTTACCAGCTGATGTGAGTGAAGAAATAATCAGGTTTCTCTGCCGCTAGTAAAACGCACAAAATCAAAAACTCAGTCAAAAATGAGTGAGAGGATAAATGGGTGATATTTTCCTCTTTTATCTCCTGTCACTTTCTCACAAGCTGTTCTGTAGTAGAAATGAGCTGTTTGTCACATCTGCTCTACTGAAGTCTTTCTAAAAAGTGGCGGTTTAATTGCTACTTCGGTTGGCTAGACTCACAAAAGAAACAACTTCATCAGTCATCCATTATATAAGTGTTGAATAAAAGCCCTGCACTGTTTGTAGTTTTCTGGAAGTGTAAGTCTTTATCTAAAGTGGCTTTTAGGTGCTTGAGTGTGTCTCTACAAGATATCTGAATCTGACAAGTCCTTCCTTTGGCCGCATTCAGGGACGTCCTTGATTTTATTTAAACCACAAAATTCAGAAACTTTTATGTTTGTGTCAGGGTTTGGGTTAGCCTGCAGTAACTCTGATTAGCTAAGAAAACAAAAGAGGTTCATGTCATGTCCTCATTTAAATAATGAAGTTAAGCTTTCGTGTGTGTCTGTGTATGTCTGTATGCATGCAGTGTCCAAAATTAACCTTTGCCAGAAGTCAAATGTGTGTTTAAAACAGCTTTGGAATACATGTGAATAATTTTACTGGGAAATAAAGACTGTAGTCACTACAGATTCGCATGATTATGTAAAGTTCACTTAATTTGAGTACATTAGACATGATGTTACTGTAAGGAAATCATGAAAGCTGCTTTACACAGAAACTGTAAAGCTGTGTAAACAATTTGCTTTCAGTCTCAGCCAGTGAGCAAGAAACCTTAATGATGATTTGGGATGGAACATAATTGATCTCAGCTTGAGCTGGATTGGGATGTTTGTCCATTTGAATTGCTTTTTGTGCTCCGCCGCGTCAGGGAAATTGTGGGAAGGCACCAGCAGATTTGAGCTCGGCTCGATCTGTGGTTCGGCTGCCGGGTGTTTTACATAACATTAACTTTAACAAGCGTTTTGTTTTCATCACGACAGTCAGAATAGCAGCATCACAGTCAGTTTAACTTTGAGCCACAGGCCTTTGGTTTCTGAACACCTGCATTTGAACACACGCAAACAGATTCATTAGTTTTGCATGACTGACACATTGGAGAAATTTACAATCAGTGGACTGTTGATTGCATGAGGTGTCTGTCAGAGTCGTGTTTCTGAGAGAACGATGATTACGTGAAATGTCAGAATTAATCAGCTCTGAGATATTGTTGGATTAGCAGAGGATCTGCACACAATATAACAGCTTCATTTATGGTTATCTGGTTGGCACAGACAGACTGACCCCCCCCCAGGTACCCAGCTAACAGGGAACGTTCTCAGAATGTCGGCTAACATTCTCTAAAAGTTCTCTTGAAGTCATCAAAAACATTCTTGCAGCAAAGTTAGATACATCATAATCATAAATCATAAATGTATATATCATACATCAAAAATGTTATTCTTAAAGTTCATAACATTTCAAAAATGTTTGAATAACCAAGCAGTAACATTAATACAATGTTAATTTAACAAATGGCTTTGAACATTCTTCGAATATTTAAAATTAATTTTTTAATGTTTTTGTTACTTAATGGAAATGTTCTTAAAACGTTCTTAAACCTAAAATGTTAGCTGGGCATCGACTCATGCTCTCGTTTTGTTTCCATTACAGCTCGTTCCATTTCATTGTGCTTTTCAGTCAGTTTAAAGGCAGATCACATGACAGTCCTCTGAGCTCTCCTCTGAAATGCACAATATAGATCAGTTTCTGTATGTTGAGCCCTCAGATGATGGTCTGTCTTTTTGTGCTGAACAATTATTAGACATAATGAGTTTTTGTGCACCTCCATCATCTCAGACCATTAGAGCTCAGTGGAGGTTCTATTGTTAAGAGAAAGAAACCTTCATCCCTCATTGAGTCACAATGGGAGGAGAGGAAGAGAGGAAGATGAGATGAAGAAGATTTAGGGAACAGATGTGATAATTACTGAGCTTCTACATAACATATGTTGTGCTGTTTGTAAGCGATGGACACATACATGCTCATCTGTGATTCCACCATGTTTTTTTTAATTAAATTTAGTTGAATATAATTTTCACAGTAAATAATTTTTTAAAGCAGCTTAGCAAAGAATAATGTTGTACATACAATCTTACAGTAAAGTCAAAGGCTACCGTGGCGAGTGGGAGGAGTCAAGTGCCGGAAAACCCAATATTAAACAAACACAGATACACACAGTTAATCCAGTCACACAGCATTAATTATAATGATTAAAAATTAAATATAAACTATGTTTTCCCTTTTAATAAACGCAGTATGCAAATAGCAAAGATGCAGGTGCTGCACAAAAAAGATATTTTAAGAAATCAGTAGTTTTATATTTATTCATTTAGTAGATGCTTTATCCAGTTCGACTTACAGCATTCAAGCTGTTCATTGTATCAGCATGTGTGTTCCCTGGAAATCGAACCCACAACCTTTTGTGCTGCTAACACAACGCTCTACCAATTCAGCTACAGACCTTTTGTGTCCATACAATGGAAGTCAATGGGTGCCACTGTTTCCAACATACTTCAAAATATCTTCTTTTTATTTTTAGGTGAACTTTAAGTTTAGGTTCACTTTAGGTTTTTAAAGAAACCGAAAGACAATGATAGTGTTTGATTTGCAGTGTTCAACACAGAAACCTTCTAGACTTCTGCTGCAAATTGCAGATAAATGCTGATATGAAACGCTATTGTTTTCAGCAGGTGTACCATTATCAACACAGAGGAGTCTCTCAACACAACTGTCTCTCTGAACGTTTGCTAAACTGTTATGTAACGCAGGAAGTTTGACTTGTTGATGCATAAATGTTTATCTTTGGTGGTAAAATACGCTTTGCCAAACTGCTGTAAGATTTGCATTTGTTTATATCAAGGTCAGTGCTGTCGCTTCGGATAAACCCAGCTAACAGGGAGCATTCTCAGAACGTTGGCAAACATTCTCTAAAAGTTCTCTCAACGTTATCAAAAACATCCTTGCAATAAAGTTAATCAAACTTCATTAACAGTATATATCAAAAACGTTATTTTTGAGTAGTAATAGTATGTAATGTTTTCAAAATGTTTAAATAACGTTCTTACAACCAAGCAATAATGTTAATAATTGTTTTTAAAAAACTGAATGTTTTGAATGTTCCTAGTACTTTCTTAATGTTTTTCTTACTTAATGGAAACGTTAGGGAAACGTTCTTACAACCTAAAATGGTTTTGCTGGGAAGCTTGTGCATGTTTGTTGAAGGCAGATTCAGATGGTCGACTGAAGTAAAATTCATTTGCTGTTTGCAGATTAAGACGATATAATTGCAGTTTTATTTGAGAATGGCTTCTGCTAACACACGTGTCTGCTCATGGCTACAGCGCTCACACACACGTCTGACTTCATTCTTGTAAAATTTCGATCTGTTAACATATTAATGACTTTTCGAAGCAACACTTGCTTCTGTCCAGAGCTGTTATTTCACCTGTAATGTATGTTTTCAGTCTTTTTTAGGACCAACATTTACTGCAATCATTGTGAAATTGGCACTTTCAGTTTCTACACCCTAATATTAGACTCCAGCGAGCACATTTAACTTTAAAAGCTGCTCCTGGTGACACTCAGTCAGACACATTCAATTACTGACCCGTGTGACTGAACTCATGCTCAAAATAACATTCAAATATCATAAAATACTTTTTACATACAGAAGAGATCAGAGGACTTCTGTTACTTCATTTGTATTTGAAACTCTGACTTTTGTTTACCAAATAATAATTTAAGCTTAATTTATAGTTTGGCTTGCTGAAATATGACACAACATATTTGCATAATAATAACTTGGCAATATTTTAAAAGAAAGCAATCGGCAAGACAGCTTTCAAAACTGAAACTGTGTGTGTTTGATAAGTATTTGGTACTGTGTCAAAGAATTATAATTTTTCTGTCAAATTTGCCACCTTTGTCATGTAAATAATCAGACTAGAGTATTTTGTTAAACCATCATGCATTAATATCTGTCTATAGGGAATCTGCATTATTATGTTATTTGTATGAGTTTGGGGTTTTATCAACAGCTTTTATTATATATATATAAAGTATCAATTCTACTCAAGCAGTTTTAGTGCTAGATGCCTGTGTGTTAGTAAATGTACTTGTGTGTTAGTGAGTCTGTGGAGCTGTAAACATCTCAATGTGATTTCTACTGTATTTTCTCACAAGACACTTTAGCTCCATCAGTTGAATCGATCATCTATCTTCACTCTCAAAAATAAAGAACCATTTCTTTGCCTTTCTGTAGTTTAAAGAACCCTTTCTGCTACAAAGAACCTTTGGGAAACAGAAAGGTCCTGTGGCTGTTAAAGGTTCTTTATGAAACCATACAGTCAAAAGTGGTTCTCCAATGACATCGAGAAGCTCATTTTTAAGTGTGTTGTTTACTCTTATTTCTGGTCTGTGATTGGACAGTGCATTTATTCACCTTTATTATTGAACATAATAAAGGCTGAGCGTGTCTCATATACAGTAGCAGTACTTCTCCACATGAAGAAAACACGTGTCTATGCAGCAATATAATTACTGAACAGAATAGGTTTGTTTTGACTGTGTACTTCTGTGTTAGTGTGTTTCAGAGAGCAGGACTGTGACTGTTGTGTCTGTCATGCTGGGCAGATAAATGAAGGGCCTTTCATTATAGCTACTAGATTGAAAACTTGACCCCCTTCTATGGTTACATACAGTATTGAGGACTTTGCATGCTTGAATTTACAGGCTTGTTGAGTTATAACAGCAGCGCTCCAGTTTTGTCACGTTGCATCACTTTGTTTGTTTGCAAAAGAGAAGCTGTTGTAAGAATGTTTCCCAAACGCTTCCATTAAGTAACAAAAACGTTAAAAATGCTATTTTGAAAGTTCTTGGAAAGTTTAAAATACCCAAATTTTAGACACTGTATTAACATTATTGCTTGGTTGTAAGAACAATTTTAAAAATGTAGTTTTAAAAGTTACTTACTTTGGTATGTTTTTATCTCATTGTAGCGAGATTCACAGAGAGCTTCCAAGTTTTTGGAATTAATGTTGATAAAATGTTATATTGTCAGTGTGTGTGTGTGTGTGTCTGATATTTACTACGTTATGGGGCCCAAATGTGTTCACAAGTATAATAACACCAGTCAGTTTTTATCGGTGACATTTGTTTTGGTCCCTATGAGGAAATAATCTTAAAAATCTTACAGAATGATCAATTTTGAAAATATAAAGCAGCAGAAGCTTTCTGTGATGGTGAGGTTTAGGGCTGAGTTGGTGTTGGGTGACAGAATATATAGTTTGTACAGTATAAAAATTAATATATCTACAGAACATCAATATTAAACATGAAAACTCAACATGTGTGTGTGTGTGTTGAAAATAGTGACATTTTGAGAAAAGGGACACGGAGAGAGAATCCAAATGGTTGCCAGGCAACCCTGAATCATGCTGATGTTGAGCGTTTGGAGCTGTTTTATGTGTGTGTAGGGGTACAAGTGTCGGAAGGTTCAGAGGTAACATGAGCAATCTGTACACACACGATTCACTCTCACATACTGTATGTCTTATCGAGCGATGCTTTCTGAACCTCACAGGAATCGTGACACGTGTAGCAGCCAAAACCTGCGGTGGCTTCATCCTTTCAGAGCCGAAACAATGAGATTTCAGCTCGTTTTATGGCAAACTGACACACTTAAAGAAACGAGCAGCCCGTGTTTTCTTCTTGTGGGGGCACGAATCGCCAGCTGATAACCTGAAATTGCTTGTGGGTGTGTGTGCAGTAAAGTTAATGAAGCGTGGTTTGCAGTCTTTGGTGTGGATTGGAATCAGTCGACATGCTTCTCGGCTGTTATCATCAGTTAAAGCAGAGTAGCCACATGCACTGGCACCCCTCAATAACCTCCTATTGGGATAATGAAGAAGGGTGTTTGTACTGGCCTGTTTTGCTTGACTCAATCTGCTTTCTCCTTCCGCTAATAATGACCCCAGCAACACGCTGTTTAGTTTGAGGTTTATACTGGAATGGACGCTGAGTTTTAGGTTGTAAGAACGTTTCTGCCACGCTTCCATTAGAAACAAAAAACGTTAAAAAATGTTATTTAGAGTTGTTCGAAACAGGAACGTAACAGTAACTGTTGTATTACAAGTAACTATTCAGTGTAACATGAAAAGAGGAAATAAATCTGACAGGCATTCGCAGTGAACTGGTTTTGCAAACATGGTTTTACTGACCAGAGCAGAACGTGTCTCTCCACTGGCTCCATCTAGCGGCCTCTGTCCCTCAGTTCACCTCAGTTACTAAAAAGACATACATGTAAATGTCAACAGGCTTGCTTCATTTCCCATGATCTATAAAACCTTTTAATCTAGCAGCAGCTTAAACGCGATTTTGTTTGAATTAACTTACAACATGAACAAAAAGTGATTTTGAAATAGATGTAATTGGAACTCTGAAATAGAGTATTGGAAGTATATATATACTCAATTTGTCCTCTGCATTTTACCCGTCTAGTTAGTGCACACACACACACACACACACAACAAATTGTGAACAGACACACAGTGGGCAGCACTTTGGTACCCCAGGAGCAATAGGGGGTAAGATGTCTTGCTCGGGGCCCCTCAGTTGTTACCTGCAGACAATGGAATCAAACCAGCAACCTTCCGGTTACAAGTCAAACTCGCTAACCAGTAGCCCACAACTTGTTTGCTGAGTGTTCGGAGCTGTAATTAATAGTTAACAGTAAAGGCATTTATCTACTAAATGCTTCTGTTAGTTTCTCTTATTAGTAACATTAGTAAACTAATGAAAAACTAATGGGCTCTTAACTCAATGACATTTCTACTGAATATTTTAGACTTTTTCTTAGCATAAAAATGGTCTATATTGTGCATTGTTTATCTATATGTCTATATGCTGTACTTTTTGTGAACTAAATGCTTAATTTTATTAGCCTCCCAGACGCAGTTTAAACCAGCCTGAATCATCTCATGAAAGGCCTTAAGAATAATAAAACATAACAGGTAGGTGTGTTAGACCTAAACTTTGCAGCACCAGCATCATAGTTTGTCTGTAGTTCGACATCTCTGCATTCATTAAATAATCTGTTTATTAAATCAAGTGGCATGTGCAACAAATGCTACAAAATCATTTCTAGGAACTAACGTTTCTTCTCTGAGTCTTTTTGCAATGATTTTGCAATAACTGATTGCAAACTGGTTACAACATTTCAACTGATTTTTAGGATCTATGAAGTCAGTTCCTCTAAAGTTCATACAGGTGTCTAGCAAAACCTTTTTATAACCAGCATTTTTAAAACCATAAAATTATTCACTTTCCCTTTATAGATTTTGAACAATACACTGTTTTATAGCGCAAACTGTGACGTTTATGAAATGTTTTGCTTAAAAAGTGTGTTTGGGAGGTATTTCTTATATAATTATTTTCTTTCTATTAAATGCAATTAGTTTGAGGGTGTTATCTAATGCAATGGCACGAATGCGTTCATAAGCACGATTTTCGTGAGAAATGTTCATTAATGAAACGTTTAGAGGACGTTTGCATCACAGAATGAACACGTGTGCGTTGCGTTCAGTGTGTGGCAAGCGCGCTGCGGGCGCGTCTATGAAGTCAAGACACAAGAGCTGAACGCGCACAGATGAACTCGAGATGGCTACATTTCTTATCGTCATTACTACTGTCGTCCTGTCGCTCTTTATAGTGTGGATATGTTGCGACTGGAGGAAAAGGTAAAATTTACTTGTGGAAGCGAAAGTTGCTCTCAAGCTGCAGTCCGTAACTTTATTTGGATTAAAACTAAATCAAAATCAGAGAAAGTACATGACAGATGAGTGTTTAACACGATCTTCTTACTTTACCCTGATTCCATGCATTAAGTTGATAAGAATGGTTTATAATTTGAGCTGTCGGGTCCGATTTCCCGGGAAACGTCGGTTTGCATTCATTTGACTTCAGCATATGTAGTAAAAAGTACGTAAACCAACTTGCATTTTTATGTTTTAAACATAGATGGCGGTAGAAAGGCCAAAGTTACGGATTGTAGCTTTAAAGTTGTCAAACCAAGGTGTGGTTACATCTAATCTTAATGGCTGTAATGTTACCATAGAAACGTTTATTAGTTTTTATATAATAAGTTGTAAGTGAAATAATGCAAAATTTACTACAAATGCTATTTCTTAGATGTATAAAAAAATGAAATGTTTCCATTTTATTTCTTTCTGATTCCTCACATTGTAAGTGGCTTTGGATAAAAGCATCTGCTAAATGCCTAAATGTAAATTTTAATATAATTATTTACAGATGAATTAGATAAAAAACACATTATTAAACTAATTATGCATGTTCTATTTAATTTTTTTTACTAAATTCTAAGCAAATTCTAAAATTTTCAAATTCCATTTTTTACTTCATTTTGTTCAAACAAATAAAATGCAGCAAGCGGGACATTGACACACATGATCGCTAGAAGTGAAAGTATGTTTCTGCGTTGTGTTTCCTTGCGTTGCGTTTCATTGTGTTGCGTCCAGTTCTTGTGAACATCAGAACTGGTCCAGTGTAAACGGGGAGATGTTTTGTTTCTCCATTTCTCCACCCCACAACCCACAGGAATCGTCTCCAATTTATTGTTACAAAACAAAATAAGTTTTCCATGATCATATCAGTTTGTGTGTTTCCAGGCGTGTGGGGGAGCCTCCGTTAGTGGCTGGATGGCCCTTCATCGGTGTCACTCCGGGTTACGCTAGAAACCCTTTAGGCTTCCTGAGAGAGACTCAGGAGAAATATGGGGACATCTTTACGTGTAAGATCGCCATGAAATATTTTACCTTCATCACAAACCCTTTCTCCTTCTCTCTGGCGGTGCGGCAGAGCAAAAATCTGGACTTTCCTAAGTTTGCTTTTATTATCTTGCAGCGGGTAAGTGACCTACAATACAGAAAGAGCTTCTGTTTTTTTTACCTCAAACATCTTCCTTCAGCATTGACTTCTGAAAAGTCTTCAGAGAAGTCACACAGGAAGTCCTAATTTGCAGTATAGATAAATGTCGCCTAATATAGCCTAGGTCAAAAGTTCAGACATACCTGACACATTTTGTTGACACATTGTCTTTTAATCCTTCTGTTTTAAGGCTTATGCCAAAATTTTTGAAAGGATTTTTGTAGACAAATATCAATAAGTCTGATGTGTTATTGTGTACACAACAAAAATTGTAATTAAAAACGTATCCAGAGCACAAAACATTGTTTCAGTACTGTTGCATCCTGAAGAAGCTAAAATATGAATTTATTTTACGTTTTGTTTAATATGTTTGTTCGCTGCATAGTCTTGTACTTTCATGTGGGATGTGTCCAAACTTTTGACTGGTAGTGTCCACCAAACAAGTTTAACATTTTCTCCTGAGAAGATAATCTTGAATGAGTGTGTATTAAAGAGGTGGCTTGATTATGTGCTTCTGTCTCACACACACACACACACCACACACACACACTCTCTCTCTTTGTTGCAGGTGTTCGGTCAAGCAGACTTCAGCTCTCCATTATATATTGAGGGTTATAAAGAAGTTCACTCAATCTTCAGGCAAACACTTCAAGGGCCACCCCTGCAGAAGCTAACGCAAAGCATGCTGGGTAATCTGCAGGCGGTCCTGAGACAAATTCCGATGCCTGAGGACGGCTGGGTGGAGGAGGGTCTGCAGAACTTCACAAATCGCATCATGTTTGAGGCAGGCTATCTCACTCTGTTCGGAAAGGACGCTGGTCTTCTTCAGTCCGATGGCATTTCAGACAGCAGAACGGGTGTGCAGACAGCAGCTCGAGATTTTTTGGTGTTTGATCGTGCATTTCCTGCGCTGGTTGCAGGGGTTCCTATCGGGCTGTGTGTGCCAGCTTGGCGGGCAAGAGAAGCTTTAGCAAAGGGGTTTCGACACGATGAGCTTAATCGCAGGAAATGCATCTCAGATCTAACCCAGCGCAGAATTAACGTGTTTGACCGAATGCATATGGACGAGACCAGAAAAGCACGAACACACGTGTGCATGCTGTGGGCGTCGCAGGCCAATACACTACCAGCAGCCTTCTGGAGTCTGTACTACACACTAAGGTAGATTAACACAGAGCAGTGCAGTAAGGCTGCAGTAAACTTATTTCCCTTAATAAAAATTAAGGATCATTAAAGAAATTAAAGATCATTTAAGCCAAAGTAGGGGTGGGTGATGTGACCAAAATCCTATTTCACTTTTTAATTTTATTTATTGATTTTATTTTTTTCTTAAAAGTAAAAATAAATCAACAACAGGGCAAATACAGTATAATAAAGACACAATAATAAAGATGCTCTACATTTTTCAGGTACAGTTGGTCTATTTGACAGTAGCTTTAAAAAAGTATTTAAATAATAACATGGAAATAAAACACTACAGCATGGTATGAATTAACATCAAAAGTACAAACGTTCTCCAGCCAATAGCAGCGTGACAGCCGTGCGCACTTCCGCTTACGTCAGAAGAGCAGCGCGCGAGTAAAAACTTTCGTGATGACGAATAACGCGATGTCACGTGATCGTAACCAGGCGCGTCGCATGTTAGGATGAGCTGCAGACATCGCCACGATCTAAAACCGTCATAATGCACATCTTTATTATATTAATACACATGCTTGTTCATATATATAACTTGTTGTCACACATGCTTGTTGATAAATAACTGTATATAACTGACATCAGCACGTGTAGGTCTATTGTTTTGGTTTATGCTGCGTTAGATCTTATTGAAATCAGTAGCAACCAAAATTAATCCACATGCATTTACGTCTGATCTGGTCACAGGAAATACTGTCATGGGTTTCTCAGTGTAATGGAGATGTTAAGCAGAATAGAAACATACAAATAACAGATATAAATACAGACAAATTATAGCACAGGATTGTTAATTTATGTAGGAATTATATATTGGTACAAGATTAATTTACAGTAAAATGTAAGACAGTGAAAAAAGATTGACCTGAAAGTAAATTATATAGAACTAGACTTGATCAATTAAAAATAAATGTTGATCAAACTGTAAGATTATTAAGTGATTTCAACAGGACTTGAATGACTAAACTAAAGAATAAATGTAGAAGCAAAATTATAAATGAAACAATGTGTGTAACATGATGATGCTTTTGAAACGCGCGCGCGTGTGTGTGTGTGTGTGTGTGTGTGTGTGTGGTCCTCAGGTCCAGTGAGGCTCTGGCTGCGGCCCGTTCAGAGGTGGGCAGAGTTCTCTCAGGCCAGTTGTTAAATGACCCGGATCAGTCGATCAGTCTTTCTAAAGAGCAGCTGGATTCTATGACTGTACTGGGTAGGTGATTTTTTGATTCTGGTTGTATGCGTCATTATAGGTGAATTAATGCCTGTTCCAGATATAATATAATGTTCCAGAGTCTTCTAATTTAATTTGTGTAAATATTTTGTTCAGTATTTTATTCTAAGAATTTAATTTCCTTTTTTCTCCTTGTGCCTTTCATTTTTATAATTATCACAGATGTTTGGTTTCCTAAATAATCTTGGTATCATATGTGAAATAATACCACTACAATAATAAAACAATTTCAACACTTAATTTTTAACGCTTTAATACTTTTCAGAAAGTATTATTGAAGAAGCTCTTCGACTGTCTAGCGCCTCCATTATGATCCGTGTGGCCAGTGAGGACTTCACTTTCATGCTGGACTCGGGTCAGACAGCGGCCATAAGAAAAGGAGATTTCATTGCTCTGTACCCTCAGCTCATACACATGGACCCCGACATCTACCCTAACCCCACAGTATGTGTTCACACACATTTAAAGTTGAATTGTCTCTCATTCACTCGTGAGTTTTTTCACAACACAAGTTCAGTATGTTTTACATAAAATTGATGAATGCGTTTAAGAAATACATTTGGCCAAATAGAAAAATGTTGTTTATTACAAATGTCAAAGCATACAATGCTGTAAACTACCACAAAAATGAAAATGGCATTTCTGTACAATCTTGGCACATATTCAGCTTAAGCAACGTCCAAGCCCAGTTCTGATGCACCATTTCAAACAATAACAATGTGCAATGTTTGTCTGTTTAGCTGGCACATTAATACAATACAATGTTTATACAATGTTTTCTTTGGTTGTCAGGAGTTCAAATACGACCGCTTCCTGGGTGAAGGAGGTGAAAGAAAGAGTCATTTCTTCAAAAATGGCCGCAGACTTAAGCACTTCCTGGTTCCGTTCGGTTCTGGTGCAAATGAGTGCCCTGGCCGTTTTTTTGCGGTAAATGAGATTAAAGCGTTTCTCACGATGGTTCTGAAGTTCTACGATCTGCAGCTGACTGACACCAGCAGCACCCTGGATCTGGACAGCACCCGTGCAGGCCTGGGCATCATGCCACCCTCACAAGACATCCTCCTCAGATACAGAAGAAAACCTGAGACCACAGGACGCGAGTAACACACGAAATATCAGGTTTCTAATATAAAATAGTCACATACGGCTATTTACCGTCTATGCAAAAGTCATAATTTACGAACTCAATGAAATGTAACCTTTTGTGTGAGTGAGTTTAAACAGCACAACATAACAGTTCATTTACATAATTGTTAATTTACAACATAATTACTATAATTAATCAAACTATAATTACTTTTCTGTGCAGAAGCAAGAAAATAACAGGCTACCAAATTTCATTTATAGGTTGGTGACATCTGATTGTTTATGTATATCAGGTTTCTATGTATATCAAGAGTTGATTTGCATATTGTAAGAAAATTGGCATGTTGTAAAAGTGAAATCTTACTTTATAATATTTTGAACGTTATGGCACAGAAGTGGATCAGTTGTAAATCTGTACTGTTCTGTTTTTATGTTTTGTTTATTTTTTGGTTCTAATATGTTTATTCTTTGATTTGTTTCTATCTTCAATAAGCATGTATGTCAGATATTAAAACTTTTAATATAAAAGTAAGTTTTAATATAAAAATTTTTTTCTTCAGTTCAGTGTTCATTTACTTTTACTGGCTTCATAATTTTTATATTCCTCTTTTTATGATGTTTGTTTTGTAATATGACTTACATAACATCCTTAATTCAATTGGAAATAAACAAAACATCACTAAATGAAGATGTAATTATTATTTCCAGTATCTTGCATGAAACATTTCTAGTCGTTTCCAATTTTGCCCGCACGTTTTTATTTTGTTTATTTGTTCATTTTTTATTTATTGCATGCCGCGCGCGCGCACAAGTGAAGCGGGAGCGCGCTCGTTCAGCCCAGATCGGATGAGACGCGCTTGAGTTTTTCTCATCAGACCAAACAGCGTCATTAACACAACGACACCCGAACCACCAAATGAACTGAACATCGCCGAATTAACACCGTTTGATGTTCAGCTGATGTGAAACACTGCAGTGAAGGTGAGTGCGCATCATCCGGACGCGTCCTCATAACGCGTCAAAAAACGCGTTGCCTTTGACGCGTCACGCAGCGATAAACAAGCAACCAAGCAATAGGTCGCCTATAATTATTTATTGTTGCTATTGACTCTCCATATGATGCTTGTTCTGTATTCAGTGAACGCTCATGTTTATTAAATAAACAAAGGCGATCTTACTTACGTCAATAATCATTATTATTTAAATATAAATAAAATAAAATATATACATAATTTTTGTCACGCGAATGTTTGGTGTCGGTGTTTTGATGTGACGTAATGCGTCTGTGGCCCACATGAGCTGTGATGCACCCAAACCATCTGCAGTGATACGAACAAATATATATCTTCTCTGTTAGCTGTTAAATGTTATATTATATATGTTATATTGTAAATGAAATTGTATTTTATAATGTGGCATAAGACGAGAGATCAGGTCTTTGTGTCTCAGTTTCTTTAGAAAATCGATCCGGTGCGTTTGAAACATCATCATGTCACTGTATCCCTCTCTGGAAGACATGAAGGTGGATAAGTTCATCCAGGTTGGTCCCACATGTTTTGTTTATACTAAAATACAAACATTTATCTTGAATGAGGTAATAGCGGAGAGCAATTCACTTTTTTACAGTAAATGTTACTTGAATTAGTTTATGTTATGTAAATAGTCTCAAACATTACTGCGTTATTTTATATAAAATTGTATAGAACTGGGTTATTTTATACCAACATACCAAACCAGCACTGGAGAAAACAAACATTTGTGGAACTTAAAGCAGTTTGCTCTGGTCTTCCATAATTCTGCTTCAGACTCTGCAACTAAATGAAATTAGTCAAGCAAAACTTCAGTTGAAATGACTGTGAATGTCTTTTACAATATTGAACACATTTTTCAACAGTCCAGTGATTTATAACGTTTTTTCTTTCCTGTAGGCACAGAACACCCCCACTGCCAGCCCATCAAAAGCTTTAACTCTTCCAGAACCTTCTACAAGCCAGCATGAGCTGAGCCTCACTTACCATGAGTCAAAAACTGAAGAGATGAGTAAGATTTGACATAAGCTACTGTTCTGCATGTGCAGTTATATAAATCTACCACCGATGAGAGGTTTTGATCATTCTGTGTGTGTGTGTGTGTGTGTTCAGGTATGTCAAGCAGGTTGTATCCTGAGCTGAATGAATTTATGGGTCTGAATCTCAGTGCTGATGCTCTACAAACTCTTTCATCTGCAGTCTCTGTTCAGACCAGTGGGGTGAGACGTGTGTGTGTGAAAGAAAC
>JAZGTK010010379.1:0-16439 GCA_036877625.1 Ambastaia sidthimunki | reverse complement strand
ATAATTACATGCTTGTGGACTTCAGCTACATTTTTGTGGGAATCGAGTCAAAACAGCTTAGAAATGCTACTTGTGGTGTTTCACGTTCAGGTCTGCGAATTGTTTGTGTATAATCGATGTATACACAGCTGTCAGCAAAAATAAAACAATCCATTTAATCGTAAGCAGCTTTTCTGAACATTTACAGTATAATAGTGCCTCATAAAACACTCAGTGGCACACGCACAGCTGAGCAGAAAGTGACGCTTTGTACAGAAATAGAAGGAATTAATAAAGAGGGAGAGATGAGTGGGTAGAGCCTCTGGGAGCTGAACAGCCCATGTGACAGTCACTGTCACTTTTTATTTTCCCACACACACTGACATGACGTGAGCTTAATCTGCACCACAGAGCTTTTAACAGAGCCGCTTGTTTTCAGTTATGATTTATAGTTCAGAAAGGGGCGGAATATTTGCTTATGATGTTACAAGCCATCGATGGAAGGATTACAAGAGTTAGAAAGGTTACTAAAACATTACAGCACTTCACTTTCCCAATAAACTTTACAAAAGTGATGTTTGAAGAGCTTAGCAGCAGAGTTTCATTCTCAAGTGCTTGTTTCCAATGATTTTTTCTCTCAACGTGCAACAAGTATTATAAATCATCACAGTGTTCCTGTCGAATGTCTATGCGGTGAACCGTTCTTTAGACATTTTAGTCCATGTGTTTTAGTTTGGAGCTGTCTGCTGTATGTGCTAGATGTTAAAACGAGCCTTTAGCAGATAGACAGATTTAAAATGATCAGTGACTCATTCCACATTACTAGCTGTCACTGACCAGTAGGAAGCAAATGTTCTGAGGCAGTGACAGCTGATATTAAGAGGAGGAGCATTTTCTTTCTGAAAAGAATTTGATTGGACAACATCTGCTAAAGGTTCATTTTAACACAGACTATAAGCTATTAAAGAAATAAAAATGAAGCCAGATGATTTCATGGGCTCTTTAACAGTCAGTTGGAAATGTATGGCTTGTTGTCATTCAAATAGACAGACATGGGCAGACATTAAACTTGCAATAAGCAGGAAATTTGGACTTTAAATTTCCTGGGAATGTGGAGATGTGAAACTAGACCTTTTTCCCCCGAGCACTTAAATGTCAAATCAATGACCTGATTTGCTCTAACTCATGTTCCAGGTCTGGAAAATTGATGAATCACTGGATTTCATGGAGCGTACTCTCCCGCGGTCTCTGCGGGCCAATCTGTGGAGTGGGAGCAACAACGCTGGCATCCTGGTTGCTCTGTTTGCTATTGATTGAAGTGGCCCATCTGGGGCTGGACTCCCTCAGGATAACCAGAGAACATCAGCCTAGCATGTTTCCCAGCTGCCACTCCACAAACAGACACAGACTCAGAATCTTGATCTTCTTGCTCTATCTCTTTCTCCCTCAGTGTCTCCGCCTCCCCAGCTAACAGGAAATGTTCTCAGAACGTTGGCTATTGTTCTCTAAAAGTTCTCTTAAATTTATCAAAAATGTTCTTGCAGTAATGTTAGTAGAACATGTTTAACGTTATATATCAAAAATGTTATTCTTAAAGTTGTTAATGAAACATTTTAAAAACATTACAGAATTGAAAAAAATTTCTTGTTAATAATGTTAATGTTAAAATCTGGACATTTTGAATGTTCTTAGAACAATTCTAAATATGTAATTTTTTTAACTAAATGGAAACGTTAAGGAAATGTTCTTACAACCTACAGTTAGCTGGGTAATGCTGTCTACACTTTAAAGGGGTTTCCCCCAGTTCTTCTTGGCCTTTCTGGACTCGTCCCAAGAGTTATTTATTTGGCCCTCTTCCATCATTGCTGCATTTAGATCAGCTAAAATAAGCACAATCACATTGTGTGAAAGGCCACAACACGGCAAATCACGTTTAAATGTGAATGATTTCAATCCAGAACATCAGCTGAGATTTGTGGGTCTCACAGCAGTTACTCCCCAGTGGGACTGAAGGATGGGAATTCACAGACTCAGGAATCAGATAAGAGCTCAGGCTGCAAGCGTGTCCACTGTCTCTCAATAATTCTGTAGTGATGAATGAATGCAGAGCACACAGAGTGTTTTCTTAAAGCTGCAATCCATAACTTTATTGGTTAAAAATAAACAGAAATCAGTTATGATTGAGCAAGTACATGACAGCTCATTGTTCAAATCGCAAGTAATGCTTGTTTGGTTATGACTCCAAATAATTTGGAGACGGTTAGAAGTAATCCGGGAGCCGTTAGAGTCCTGAACACAAATCTCCAGCAACGGGTCATCATGTCATAACAACAGACAGCAAGACTGACTCCCAGAATCTGGCTGCAGATTCCGGCCCGTTCAGCACACTGTGTGGATCCGCTTGAACGCAAGTCACTGGAAGTCAGCAGCAGGGAGAGCGCCAGCAGAGGTATGCGGGTACAGAACACAAAGTGATTTTTCTCCGCTGCCTGACTCCCAGCACTGTGGAATAGAGCAGGAGAGAGTGTTCCCACTCAGGATCTGGGCAGGAAAACTCCTCTGCATTTCTTGGCGGTCCGTGTATTGACCCCCACAGTGCAGCAGACATGGTTCAGCTTTGTCTTCTGGGACAGACAGACTGTGTTTTCACTCTATATGAATGAAAGGATAATCACTGCAGGCCAGTGTAAGGCAAAAGAGCCAGTGGCCATCCATCTAAGAATTCCCCCGTGTGTGTCTGGGATTGTGAATAGGGAAAATCAGATGAGGACTTTGGTCAAACAAGCAGTAAAAAAATGACTTTTGTTTTGTTTGTTAGTGTTTTACTTGTGTAGTGTGAACAGCATTAACAAACCTGATTCAAATTACTTCCATACGCAGTTTATATGTATAATAATCTGATTCTCATGCATCTCAGTGTGAACAGGCAGATTGAAGTTCAGGCAGTTTTATACGTTTGGTACTCAACACTTAATGTTCTGTAAGGCCATAAAAAGTGTCGTGTGAAACCGTGTTGAATAGTGACAGTTTTGTTCACTCTTTCTGCATATTGTGAAAATGTGACATTCATAGTGGTTTCAGACAGTATATGCATGAATGCATTAAATGCCTCTGACATTTACGTTTTCTCATGCGCCTTGTGAATTCAGCACCGCAGCCAGATGTCATGACACACATGAGCAGGAGCAACGTTTCCTGTCAGCTATATGAGAAACTCTTTCTGCATTATGCTGATGTCTAAATCATTATAATAGTTACCAAATTAATCCAGATATTGACTGAACAAACAGATCACATTTCATCATCTGCAAAACCACAATATGAATAGTCAGAAAAGATTTGAAAACAAATTGGATTTGTATTTAGTGTGAACAAAGTCAGAGACGTCACGGTCACCTCACACAAATAAAAGCATTACTGTATCTTTATACCTCCAACCAAAGTGGTAGATTTGTCCATTTATTTATCATTACGGTTGTGTATTTTAGAAGTCCTTAGAGACAGATATTTATTTAATTTACCAATAAGCCCTTCTGTCACGTTATATTTCATTTAAGTAATAGTAATGAAACGAACAGCGTTTCTGCTGTGTTTTTGCTCAGGGATAAAGCTCATCTATGTGCTGTGCATGTGTAAGGATAAATTGCAGGGAAAGCAGTGCTTATCTCTTACTATGGGGCTCTGGGTTCGGACTGAGATGGAGGTGTTTGAGTCTGTTGAAAGTCCTGAGGCCGTGCTGAGGATTAACACAGGCAGCTCTGGACCGGCCCACAGAGCGTGTGCTGCGTAATTGAATTTCATGCTTGAGTCTCTCCTGTGAAGTGAAGTACCAAAGCAGCCATTTGGAAAGAAAGCTATTAGTCAGGAGAAGTTGTGACTCTGGCACAGGAAGTCGAGGATTACGAGGCAGCGGCCAAAACTGACGTCGTCAAATACAAAAGTCCTGCTTTGTAATTTAACATGAGACTGTCATGATAAATGTTCCCCACTGTCGTCTCTTACGAAACGAGTCAACATCGCTGTTTCTCCAACCCAACGTGAGAATATCTTGGTGCAAGTTGCTTCTCATTAAGCCAAGTTTCTGACGAAAGAAACGCATTCAGAACCCATGTGAACTGAAGTCAGCCAGCCTGCTGTTGCAGTGAACACACTAACACAAGAGGACTGATTCAAACGTGTAGAAGTTGCTTATGAGACCTAATGGAGTTGAAATGGACTTCTTTAGGAAGATGACTACTGATTGGCACATTGTGAGATATTGCTGAGATCTCTTAAGATCACTTTCTCAAGCTGGACACTCAAAGGAAGAGTCTCCATTTCTTCAGCATATAATCTCATTACTAGGAGAAATAAATGAAACACTAGAGAGATTTATTTAGTGATTTTTCCTCTGGGAATACTTGTGTGTTTTATAAAGATTTATATTGGGTTTGTGAGATGTGAGATGTGTGCAGGAGTTTAGTGAACGTGTGTTCATCATGGATCAGACTCAGACGTGTCTTACCTCACTGCCATGAAGACGTGTGTTGAAATGACAGTTATATAAAGCCAGTGAAGATCTTGGTTGTTTAGAAGACACTCATGTTGACAGAGGAGCTGAGATGACTCATTTTTTAAAGATGTTGACATCACAACTCAGAACCGCAGTTCTGCAGTGTCTCTGGTCCAGTTTAAAAGGTTGTTGTTCACGAGGTCATCTCCCAGTAAAAGACTGCAGAGAAAGAGATGCTACTAAAATACAATTCATGTATGATTCTTACCTTCAGTATCTTCAGATGTGTGGCCACTTGCTTTCATCATAAATACACTTTACTGCTTTATGATAACAACAAAACAGAGATTTGTGTCAGTGAGATATTACCTTAAAAGCAATTTTTTCCACATATTTACAAAATATTCATGTGATTTTTAATGATCTGCTCAGCTTTTCACATTTGCGATCATTATCTCAGGGTCATTTTTAACCCCGAGTAAAAGCTTTATTTAACTGTTTCTCTCAGGTGATAGAAAACTAAACAGCAGTGCATGAATAATTAATGAGGCAAGCAATGACAGTTTTTGATTGGTCTTGTGTTTGATTGGTCTTGTGTTTGATTGGTCTTGTGTTTGATTGGTCTTGTGTTTGATTGGTGTTGTGTTTGATTGGTCTTGTGTTTGATTGGTCTTGTGTTTGATTGGTGTTGTGTTTGATTGGTGTTGTGTTTGATTGGTCTTGTGTTTGATTGGTCTTGTGTTTGATTGGTCTTGTGTTTGATTGGTCTTGTGATTAGCTGACTCTTCAGCACTGTATTGCTTCACACAAGGTGTTATAGATGGAGATAGATGGAGATTTAAGGGTGAGGCTGAAGCATAAATGGCCTTATAGAGCTCAAACCCTCAACAACTCACAGTGAAAGTATTGCCACTGGCCAGCTGTTGTGACGAATCTGTGTTTTGACACAATGTTGTTCTCAGGACCACATATACAGTAATTATGTTGGTTTAGTTCTGCACAATGAAAGCAAATAAATGGCCAAATAAAGAAATTACACATGGAAACCAGCTGTAGCCCACAACCATTGTCCCATATCCTGCTGTTTATAGCAGCTGAGCCTCAGACTTACCACGAAAACCACGAATGAACTGACTGTTAAAAATTTGGTACCTTCTAATAAAATGGAAACTACATTTTGCTGCTTATAGAAATATGCGAGTAGTTTTAAGAAAAAGATCACAACAGCATTTTTCCCCCATGAAGATACATTTCAAGAGCAAATCATGAAATATTTAGCAAATCATTTGAACTTAAACTATTTGCTCAAAAATTCTGTAAAAGATGGAGCTCTCATATAGAATTCCTAAAGATCAGTTACTGTTCATTACAAGCTCAAAAGGGTTTTAACGACAAATTTACATAAAACTTCTTTCAACATCTTAACATGTAATGGTGTATAAAAATGAAAACAAGCTTTGACTGGAGCTGTCAGGTGTACGTCACAGGTCAGTTGTCATCTTATCTGTTTGTTGAAAATTAAATAAATCGGCGTCTTGTGTTGCTCTTTTACCTCACGCTAAAAAAATACTGTAAAACCGCCACATCCTTTTTTACAAGTCCAACCAGAAAAAATGATCCAAAAAAGGGTTTTACATTTGTTTAAACTATGTGCCGTGTATAAACCTTCCCTCGGCCACACAAAAGCAGAAACTCTTTTGTAGTGCCGTGACTGGTTTGTGTGAGGATTGTGTTTTATTGGGTGTTACAACAGTGCATTTATTTTTCATCCTAAATGATGGACGTTTTTCCTCACAGTAAGTCAGATGTGTTCAGGTGTGTCCAGCTCATTCACAACTCATCTAATAACAAAGACTGTGTGTGTGTTTTGCATGTTTAGGTTGGTTCAGGCTTTACACACACCTGACTGTTTTTTTTAAATATGGTCTTGACTTTAGCACTGAATGTTGGAAATGTTGATGTTTTTGGTGTTCAAACTACAAACAGCTGACGTGATGGATACGTCATATGCCAAAACAGCTCCTTTTTCCTGTGTGTCTGAATGTTTTGGGTTAATGACTGTAAGCAGAATGGAGGTTCATGTCATGCTGAAGTCATATGACTGCAGTGCCTGTTCATTATTGGTGAAAAACATCAAATGCTGATATGTGACACGGAATATTTCATGACAATGTTAAAGCATTTTATTCCAGTGGCTCTCATCACATCTGTTCTTACCTGAGGTATAATGTTCAACCAACATAGGCTTTTAATTGGTCAGTGCTGATGCTAAGAAGTGGCTTATGTAATACTGATATGTATATTATACAACACAGTTTCCTTGAAGATGCTGTTTAAGCACATCTTTAACTATCACACACTGATGGTTCACCAGCTTGGTGAGTTGGTGGAGTTTCAGAAGACTCGTACAGCTCTTTCTCTGGTGTAAAATGTCACCAGCTCAAAGGCTTGTGTGGTGATCTCTCCTCCTGTGGGTTCAGGTTGTTGTGCTTGTGTTGGACGGAACATAAATCTGGAAACAGCACAGAACAGATAAGTCGGCTCTATACGCGTCAGTGTTCTGGAGTTGTGACACTCAGACGGGCCGCGTGTGTGTGTAACAGTCATCTTATGTTTGAAGGTGTGTATTTGTGAGTACACGTGTGTGTATAGCTAGTGTTTGTCTATGAGAGCGTGAGATAGAGTGTGCGGGTTGTGTCTTTGTGATATATGTACTTCTAGATTCTCAGGAAAGCTAACCACAAGTTTTTTTTGCTTGAGTCACAAGTGAAAAGAAGCACAAGTGTGGTGCAATCTATAAGGTCATATGTTTATAAGGTATTGCTATATCAGACGTGTTCGAGTGGAAATAGCCTGTGTGTTATCAAACACCAGAATAATCTAAGTTTACAGCTTCTTTGGCCAGTTGCTAGAACATTGCGATGTTTAACAAAATAAAATGCTGGTGACCTTAACTTCTGAAATAAGACGTTTCTTCTGGAAATCACATTTTTTACTGTTTACTAATCACACTCGCTTGCCAATTAGACAAACAAGACTCACCATATTAGTCCATTGCTATTTAGACTTCTTCTAAACTTACATTTTAAGTTTGTGCTTTAGAAATTAGGGTTATTTATTCTATTACAATAATACATTTCAGACGAAGAATCAAATGATTCTTACGTCATGTGCTCAAGTTCCACTGAAGGCTATCAGTATAATCTAAACATCATTTATTCTTCAGCAATCACACCAATGTCAAAGCAACACTTTCAAACAGTGTCCAAAATAAAGACTTGCCAAGCACCAAAATGCGAGTAAAAACCGCCTTTGGCGAGTGAGGAAAACTGGCCAGTGGGCATGAAACTTTGTTAGGATTTGCATCTAATTGTTATTAATTCACAATGTTAGAACATTAAACTAAGTGATGTGCCTAAAACAAATCAAAATTAGATTTTTCAAAAGATTTTTTATAACATATCAAAGATTTACAAGATGTTGCAGGTGTTTTTTTATGAATGGAGGAAAGTGCAACGTTCAATATGGCCGCTGTAGAAAACGAAGTCCCGCCTACTAGTAGAAAGAGCCAATCATCAATCATTAAACAGTACCGTTCTCAGAGAAAGAAACTCTTTACAGAGTCTAAAAGGGATTTGAGAGCTTTTGTACATGAACACATAATTCTGTTGTCCATTGTACTGTTGTGTGTATGTAAACGTGTGTGTGTATGTGTGTGTACATGTTTTAAAGAAGAAATACAAAAGTCCAGGGCTAGTAGAAAACATAAGAAAAGCAAACTGTTCATTTTAGATTCTGCTGGTCTAACACACAACAGCTACAGCTGAAACAAACCATTGATTTAGTTGATTTATATGAACTAACACAACAGGATATGAATCGTTGTATAATGAAGTTTAGGAATAAGCTATGGATATTGTGGGAGGTAGAGATGTCGAGGCCAACCGAACAGCTAAATTCTGCGTCTTACACTTGAAGTACGTCTGTTTGAAATGAACTTTCAAACAAATGTTCCGTAAACACCCAGGGTGAAAAAATGGCAACTCTTCAAAGGTACACGGGACTTTTGTTCTTTTTCCTGCTCTGAGTCCAGCAGTTATTGATATTCATAAATGAAAGTGGATAGTGAATTTTACCAGATCTTTCCACTTATGGTTCTTGTCAGAACGCTGAGGCAGAGAAGAGTCTCTCCTGTAATGTGTCTCTTAAATGTTTGTTTGTCAGATTCCACTGGTGTGCATCGTCTCTTTCCATTTTTACTCGCTGCAGGAGGCCAGTTGAAGCAGGCAGGTCTTTATTTCTAGTCTTCTGTTTCATCAGGCTAATCCAATCAGAAACACTCTCTATCTGTATCACAGCACGCTCTCATTTCAGTCACTTTTCTCATTTCCATAACAAATACGTGTAGAAACTCAGCAAACGGTTTTAACATTTCCATTAGGAACAAAAATCTTAAAAATGTTGTTTTGAAAGTTCTCTGGATGTTCAAAATGTTATTGCTTATTATGTTATTGCTTAAGAAAGTTATTTAAACCTTTTTTCATTCTGTAACATTTTTAAAGCATTCCACTAACTACTTAAGAGTAATGTTTTTGATATATGTTATATAATATAAAAAAATTCTGCCAATGTTACTGAAAGAACATTTTTTGATAACTTTGAGAGAACTTTTGAGAATGTTAGCCAACGTTTGGAGAATGTTCTGTTCCCTGTTAGCTGGGAATTGCTTAATGTTGAGGACAGAGTTGCAAAGTTGGGTGTTTATTCAGTAAAGGCACATCTGACCCTGTGGAGGTTTAGAAAATAAACTCTCTTAAAACTCTTTTCACACTCGCACAGGTTTATTTCATTTGTCTACTAACAACATCCAACAACAGATATACAAGCATCATGAATTTTGTCATTTGTTTAAATGAACACTCCAGCACAGTTTTAGCACAGTTTTATCCCATCACTGTCATTTTCACCGCTTTTAAACACACTACATGTTTGCAAGTGTGGTGAAAATTATATTTAAAACCTTTTCATTCGTTTATCTTACTAAAGCTAATTCCAAAGCTTCTTTACAACTAAATTATATTTACAAATAATTTATATTTATATAGTTCATATTTACTTGTAATATTTATATAGTTAATTACATTTTTACAGAAGTTGACACAGTTTTACTGCTTGAATGAAATAACAGAAAAAAAAAAATGTCATTTTAAATCTGGTCTGGGATAATTGCAATACAATAGCATTTACTTATGCATTGAAAGGCAGCACATAATAAATGATCAGGAGAAGGTAAAGTTTCCGAGTTTGAATGTGTCCTTCATATAGAAAAAAGCTTCTGTTATATAAAAATCTGCCTCTGAAATGTTTTATCAACCTCTGGAACTTTTCTGTCTCGATTTCTTTGGCCATGATGCAGAAATATCATGAGCAGTTTTTTTCAGAAGAGGTTCATACATCTTAACAATCGACTGACAGCAGAAGTTCTGATCTCAGAGTAGTTCTCAGATCTCAGAGAAGTTCTCAGATCTCAGAGAAGTTCTCAGATCTCAGGTATACGTGTGTTTTTATTGAATCTTTTTGAATTGGAATCTTCTGCAGAATGTGTTTCTGACACATCTCTGCTGTTTACTGGAGTGGATGTGAATGGAGAGAAGATTACTTCACTGTTTAAATAGCTGAGGGGAGGCATTTAAGCAACTCACAGGCCATGAATAAAGTATGTACTAATATTGCTGCGGTTCAGTGTCAAATGGTTGTAAATCTGTCACAAAATAACATGAGTCACAAGAACCATGACGCTAACAATAAGCTAAAGGCTAAACACGAGGCCGTCCATTTACACTGTTTGGATTAAAATGTGTTCTTTATTTATTTGCTGTTTAATTTGACTTTGTATTTGAAAACATTAAAGAAGCATTTCATCCAATAATTCTGTCATCGTTTACCCTTATTTAGTTTCAAAACCAAATGACTGAAGGAGTTTATCTAACAGAAAAGCACAAAGCAATCAGATGGCAATTCGTAACTATTTTAAGTTCTAGTGAATTGGTGGCTAATTTGTAAGAGTTCATTTGCCACAGTGACGTTTAGATATAGGGATGGACCGTCATGCTTTTTTTCTAATAATTGTAGTTTTTTTGTATGATGCACATGGTACAAAATCATATAAAATCATCAGCTGGTAAACAAGTGATGTTTTCCTGTGAGATCAGATTGGATCATCAAAGGTAAAGCAGTTATTTTCCATTCCATTTGATATTTGACTTTTGTGCTTGCATACAGGTTTCAGATGATATGAAGATGAGGAAGATGATGACAGGATGTGTGGATGGGCTGGTGCTTTAGCATCTTTTGGAAGAGTTTTGCAATGGTTTGAATGAATGGGACACAAATGCATGACAGACCTACAGTTTTATTTCTGTCATATCTGGAAAAGGTCCAAAACCATTCAATCGTTCTAGTTAACTTCTGTAAATGTCACATGGCTTTATTTGTACCATATGCTGTCAAGACAAGTGCTTGATTAAAAAAATAGCATTTTTTCTCCTGAGGCCTCGTGTCTACTGCTCAGTCACACCAGTGCTGATATTACAAAGTCACTCCAGCTAGCATGATACAGCTTTTCTACAATAGTGCTATCAACCAGAAGTCAGACAGAATTTGGCCAATACGCTCCACGATCCCTTTGCCCTTAAATCCACTCCAGGTTTTTCATTTCATCACTTTCTGCTCACTGATAGGATCCGTGCACTGAGCAATCTTGAAGCAGGAAAAAACACTGATCCAGTTCTGTTATGTGAAATAACGGAACTCTTGCAATACTAGATACTAGGCAGTGTTGCAACCACTGTATAATCAAAAATGAGAAATAATTGGATCTTGTTTCATTGAAACGTTTTCCAGATTTCATTAAATATACAAATTTGTACTAGTTTATATTTACTCGTTTGCTTGCCAATACCAGAAGGAATGAAGCTTCTCTAAAGCAACACTGACTCGCTCAGAGACGTCAGCGAGGTGAGACTGACCAAACGGACGGAAAACGTGACAGACTTTCACCTCTATAGAAAAATGTGGAAATGCATGAATGGAAATTCATGTGAAAGATTCCAGGGAGGTCCCCTGTGTTTTGCTTGTGATGGGTAAGCTGCGTTAAAGGTTGTCACACAAAGCTGAAGTGAAGTACACTCACTGTAAACTTTCCGGGAGTTTTTAAACACTCCTCGTGCCAGCCTGGAGAGTCCAACCTGAACCAGAGAGCTGCTGCAGAAGTGTGACACACACACACACACACACGCTCAGCGTTCACTGTCCCGCAGGAGATTATATGGTTTCTTTGTATTTATATTACCTTATGTATTTAGATTACATGGCTTCTTTCTGTTTCGCAAGTTAAACACACACGACATTATTCATGCTGGTGGAGAGACCTGTGGTGTACCACGATGATTGGTGGACTCAACACCAGCCTGTGATGAACACGGTGCCACTGGAGGTTAACACGGGACAAAGTTCTATCAGCAAACTGAGGTGTGACCGCTAGACTCCTTATGGTAGAAATCAAAACACATCGTTACTTACAGCAGTCTAGTTAAGGTACGTTACACTGATGTTATACAGTCAGTCCCCCAAAGTAAGCACTGGAAAATGGACGCTTTTGAGATGTGACTCAGAAGGGTTTTAGTTTGGGCACGTAAATATTATAAAAATCAGATGTGTGCTTATTTGACTTAAGAATGAAATGTTTTGCTGTAACACCAAATTATGAGTCCAGAATGCATCTCATGGCAGATGCAAAGGATTTTAAAGTAGGTGGCCAAAAACGAGCCTTTTTGAACAGTTCTGTGTGTACTTGATATTTGTTGATGGGTCAGGGTTGTTTGACAAATAGCACACCGCTCTTTCAGACGACCGAAACGCAGAACCACACCGTCACTTTTATGAGAACGTAAGGAGTTACTGTTCTCGTAAAGTTTGAAATCTGCACATACAACTAAGATAAATCAAAGGTTGCATTTTGCAATAAGTGGTGTGTAGCAGAAGGTCAGAGGTCATCCCCAGTGTCAGCATCAGGAGCAGAGAAACATTTACAGTGACGAGAACAATTCGCACCACCCAGAGTCAAAGGGAGGGATGGAGGAAATTGAATGGAAGAAATTTACACAAGGACAAACATACCAGACTTGATGTGTTTTTTGGCATGACTTCCACAAGCATAATCTGCAGTTTAATTGAGAATAAAAAATACAGCACTTGGGCCACCCTTGATTATTCGTGTGCAGAGAGAGAATCAGAAATAGAAAAAGAGAGAATTTAACATCTTCATTTTTATTTAACAATTAAATGCTTTGTAATTTCTGATATAGCTGAAATCATTGTAAGATAAACTATTTAGTGGTGCTTGCTGAAGCAAACCTTTAAAACACTGTAGCTTATACTTTTGAGCAAAACTCTAAAGAGATCACATTTTTTTGGAAACTGTAAAATTCTTGTCTTTTTTGTCGTTTTCTAATATTGACCGTTAAATAGATCAAGTCTAGATTTCTCTGTCCATCTAACTGTTAGGATACAGTTCATTGCTGAGGAACGAGACGGTACTGATTCTGCTTTGGGTAATATCTTAATGTGTCTTGGCATTGTGGTCAGAGAAGTGTCATGTTTTCTTTCTATGGAATTTGAGTTATTTTTTTGTTGAACTCGAGGATAAGTGGAACTTGGAATATCTTTCTTTGTAACCGTACACACGTCAACAAAGTGTCCAGGTTCAGTAACTCATGTTGACTGATATCAGTGATGAACATTTAAAAAAGATAAACATTTCCAGCTCGAGGAACAATTGTGCTTCAGCTGTGCTATTTGAATGTATTTGCTCAAAGAAAACTTTAATGTCTGCTGGCGTCAGCCACCGAGCTGCTTCAAACTAACGGCACATGTAGGAGGATTATATAAGCCATATACTGAACAATGGTTTATTGGTCAGGATTGGGTGAACTGGGTTAAGTTAGGCACAGTACCAGATTATTAACCAGGTGAAGTTAAGCAAAGGATCATTTAAAATAACAGAGAAGGTGAGGTTAAAGAAAAGTCTACATTCTTAAACTGAGAAATGTAAACTGTTTTACTCATTACAACTATAAAACATGTTTGGGTTTTGCGTTGCTTGTAGTCTGTTTGAAATGTGCAGGGTTTGGTCACCAACAATATGACAAGGAAAGTGGACTGTAGCTAAACTGCACGATGGTCACTTAAAAGTCATCTCAGTTTGTTGAGATGGGTAACCTCTTAACTTCAAACATGGCTTTACTCTCTCTCTGTGGGTTCTCTCATAAGTCACTGTAGTTGACTGCATGCATCACGTCATCCTCAGCTTTTAAGGGCCCTGTAGACTAAACCACATTGGTCATAAAAAGGTAAAATCACAAAAAAACATTGCTCTGATGTTTAGCACGTTTAGCAATGAATAACCTTAAGAGTCTGTACTGAACATCACAAGGTTGAATTAAAATCCAGGGGCAGGCGACTCTGCGATTGGTTGTTCAGGGAATAATTCATACAGTATTGTGCTGTGTGTGTAAAAAATGTCACACCAGTGTGTTGTAACTATACTGTTTGTTCAGACCAATAGGAGAGTACAGTATATATAGCCAATGTTTTTATGAGTATTATAATATCTGAAATACATCTATAGCTTATATATGTTTGGATTGTTTTATGTACCGTAGATTGTTCTGCAGTCTCTGTTTATTAGGTATGAGGGAGGAATCTGACGTGTGGATGTGGAGTCTGGGGTCTTTACAACAGACGCTGTCACTTGACAGTCGACTGCTGTAGTTCTCAGCTTAACAAACACTTGTGTTATATTTTCCATTTGAAAAAGCAGGAGGTCACAGCATGTCTGCCGCTGCAGTCAAAGCCAGATGGGGTTTTCCTATAAACAAGTGTACAGAGAATATTTATACAGTCCCTGGTACCTGACGCCATAACACTCATGACATTCTGTTTAGTAGCCAATGTTGCCATAAGTCACTTTGCAGAATTAAGTAAATATTTTCAATATACCCACACCATTGTTTATTATAGAACAGCAAAAGATCTAAATCTTGCCAAATCTTCTGTTAAAAAGTCATTTAGCAGCTTGTCCAGTCAGGCATGTTCTTTATGGTCCTGACACCTTTTTGCTCCCCCGTGTCTGTTTACTTTGGGATAAAGGTCACAACTCGGTCTGTCAATACGATTCGTGGCTAACGGATCACGTGACCCATTGTGACCCACTGCAATTTCATATTTCACCTCGGTAGCCCATAATGCCTCTAATCAGTCCGTTGGCACCTCATTCATTCAAAACGTCATTTCGCAGAAGCTTGAGTTTACATTCTGTTTAAATATCGCCTGTCATCAAATTCAGCTCAACACGTATTATTGTTTCCTAACCCAATTTAAACCACAAATGTTCTTCCTGTTTTCATTTCATATTGTTTCTGGAAAGCTGCCGGCAGTTTGGGAAAGACATGAGTTGTATGTAAAGGCTAAATGTGTTTGACGAAGTGTTTGACTTAGATCAGCAGCAATGCCAAAAAAATAAATCAGCATTCTTGATATTTGTATATAAACTGTGTTTGAAATAATGAATGTTAATGATAGTTTGTGTTAAGTTTTAGAGCTACAGCAGATACAACAGTGACTGTAGCTGTCAGATATTGACAGAGGTGAGTGTCTTAAATGTGTAGCTGATATAATGTGGATTTTCATTAAAAGAAAACATCTAACAAACAAGCTCTGAAGGAAACACTCTAAACTCCAAAACTTAAAGCAGTATTTAAGGTTTCTGTGTCTGATGAAGAATTGTGTTATTAATGACAAGATAATGAGTTTTCACAGGAAACACAAATACTGCTAAAAATGAAGCTTGAATTGACTGTTGTTTTGGATAAAAGCATGTGCCAAATGGGGTAAATATTTCCCTTAATAAAGAGTCCGTTTGTGAAACAGACTAGCTGAACATTTTATGCAGTGTTTTTTTAATCAAGATGATTTCTGACATCAGACAGACAGACCTTATATAATGAGAGCAGAAAAATCATCAGTCTTAATTCCTTCACAAACTCATCACTGAAGTCCTGGAATAACCCCACATAAAAACAACAAGCTGTGAACCTCCCGTACATCTGGCAGAGGATCAGCTAAACTGGTGGTCAGTTTGAAAAAGTTAAAGAAAGCGTGAGGTGATTAAAAATGACAAAAGGAAAGAAAACACGGTGCATCAGGCTGAATATCAATGAATTTATACATGAAAGTGGCCTCTAGCTTCAACCCTGACAGAATATTGTTGGTTCTAAAAGTATTACATGCTTAATTTATGAGTGTGTTTGAATCATATCAAGTCAACTGGCATTCGATTTCATTTATAATGCAAAAAGATAACATGAATGTTTTTTTATACAATTATAAAAAAAATGTAGTACAACAATAATTTGATTGTGTGGTACAATAATTTTTAAGACTTGAGTGTATATTTAGAGTATATACAGAACTGTAAGCTGGATATAACCTTACAGTAAATATATCAAAATGTCTAAATACTTTGTGTATGTTTCTCATTAACAGCAGTTTGCTGTTGTTACATAAATCCTCCTAATTCTCCAACATATGAAGTCATTGAAACACACACAGCGAGTGATTGTTACATTAGTTACATTCCAGTGATCCAGTCAGAACTGCATCAGAATTACTGTCCAGTGATTTCCTTTCAATACAAAATACCAAGTAACCACAACAAGCACTAATCAACCTTTTACACCTATCAGCACCGCTGCCAGTTACAGATTAAACTACATCATAAATGCCTCCGTACATCACGACGGCCTTTATTTTAGTTCACAACATTCATCAAAAGACGCCACGTGTCACGTTTAACTGCAGGGTGACATTGTCACAGGTTACGAATATTTCTGTCCATCCCTGAAGATGA